>JAJOOH010003226.1:0-35544 GCA_029582605.1 Solanum gracilifrons | reverse complement strand
AGAACCGGTCAAGGTAAATAATAAAAAACCAGATGTGGCTGCCAGCAAATCAGTGAGTGGAAGCAAAAAAGAAAACAAAGATGTCTCTTCAGGGAAACCGCAACAGTATAATGACCAGTGTACTGCATTTGTATCTAACCTTAACCTCAAGGTAGTTGTCTGTTGATGTTTCTTGAAGCCTAAACCCTCCTGAATGAAATTGCATACCTTAGCGACCTTCAGTTAATTAGTTGTTTGTTACTGAGACAGGCAACCCATGATGACATACGTAGATTCTTCAGTGATGTTGGAGGAGTGGTTGCTATACGAATATTAACAGACAAGTTCACTGGCAAGTCAAGGGTATCTCTCTTTCTCTACCCATACACAGCAAGAAATTTTAGCTTATTCTTACCTGCTTAGTCTCAACAATGCAGTGTAAAGTACCTTCACTTTTTCCATATAATTATAAGAATTTACCCTCTAGTTCTTAATATGATGCACCCACTAATTTTGGTGATTACTAAAAAGTACCCCTCGTATTTTTGTTGTTCTTTTCCACAACTCCCGGATCCAATTTCATGAGATACTCCACTATCTGGGAAGTCAAATAGTTTGTTCTTTTATTTTTGCCAACATTTTTACTATTTTTTTAATTTCTAAACATTGTGCATTCGAGTGTCTCTTGCAAAAATTCAATGAGTCCGTATATAAAATAAATTGTGAAAATTAGATGTCTGATCTACTTTGAGCAGTGTCATTTCATATAGGAGGGAGGAATCCTATTTTTTGTAATGTATGGATAAGATAAAAAAAAAAAAAAGAACAGAATTGTCATTTGAAACCCATAGATAGTCACCTGTATTGGGTGGGAATGCACAAAAGTAGCTAAGTGAACAATTTGTCTGGACACAGAGCTTGCACCTCCAGCAATTTCGAAATTTCATGATCCACTGAGAACTCATTCATCAGAATCAATTAAATGGTTCTGACTAGATCCTCGGCCTAGATTGTGCCACTAGCTATTAGGATTAGTACTTGTGAAGTTCTCAAAATCGTGGGACTTGTGCATAATTGAGTCTAACATTTTAACCTATAATATATGTGATTCATACTTGTTTCTTCATTGAACATGTTAAGGGATTGGCTTATGTGGATTTCTCGGATGACAAACACCTGGCTGCAGCCGTGGCAAAAAACAAACAGACATTGCTTGGGAAGAGAGTGAGCATTGCTAAATCAGATCCCAAGGGCAGAAAGAAAGGAAATGCTGCTCCCGGTACGTCTTTGAGACAAGGTATGGCTTGCTTTAGTTGTTTTCACAGTATTTGCACGTTCTTATTAGTTCCATTCTCTCTACCCTAATGCAATTACTTCATAGATACTTACTCATTCTGTGTCAACATTTGGAGAAACTGATAGTGTAACAAGGTGAAATTCTAATGGATGCAAATACTGTTCCTTTTTGGCACATACTTGCCTGTGTTATTTAAATTCTCAAGGAGACGAAGACGTTTTTTTCCCCTTTTCTGGTTTTCTCTGCTGGAGCTTGAATACGTTTTCCAGTATGGATTTCTAATCTTTTCCCGTTATTTTGGCGTTCATGGTGCCTTGTTCACCTCTTTTCTGGTTTCCTTTGGTCTTTTTTGCTGTGTGTTTTCTATATCTAGTTCCGATTTCCTGTATCACCACTTCTATGTTTTGGCATATGCAATGGTTAACCATTTGCAGCTTTTATTGGTGTTGAGCACCCGATATAGCTTACTGTAGAATGGACTATTATAATTTATAACAATGTTTCATGATCTGCATGTTGTCTTACTTTCCTTTAAAAATGCTCTTCATGTGTTGCTAATCTTGGTGAATCTAAGCTGAGGGGGTTAAAAATGGCAGGTGATAATGCTGATCAAACTACTGAGAGTTCAAAATCGGATGCCAAAAATTCTGCTGAAGGTTCCGAGGATGGGTTTCAACCTTCTAGTCATCACCGGGCATCTAATATCCAGCTCAAAGGTAAGAATACGTTTGCAATGCCCAGAGCTGTCAGGCCACTTGGTTGGGTTGACAAAGATAAACCCAAACCAAAAGAATCTGATTCTGTGGAAGATGAAAATCCTAAATCCAATGATGAATTTCGAAAAATGTTCATCAAATCTTGAAATATGAGAAAACACTAGATATAGTTGTGTTTACTAAACTTTAGTAAGCTCTCTTATAGAGTTGTGTTAACCTTTTATGGGTATTATATTATGAGATCTAAACTTTATGATCTAATGACAACTAATTCTCGATCAACATTTTTGATTCCAATCAGCATGCTAATATTTGTCAATGGTAATACTTTTATGCGAATCTATCATGATTTACTATTGTTATCAATATTTAAGATTTGGGATTCCCGCCCTTTACTTTTGAAGTAGAGTATGAAGAAGTAATGACAAATTTTGATGATGAAACAGAAAACTATGTGAAAAATGACAAGTCTACGGCAGGGATTCCCATGTCTAATCTGAAACTGTGGTGGTTTTCTTACACGACAAAACAAATCTGACACTAGAATGACAACCAACTTCATTTTTTCCAGTACAACTATTTTACCCTTGAAACAAAAAAACTGATTTTGAACATGTCTGGTCTTCAATTTTTAATTAACAAAATTTCAAGTTTTTGCTTATGGGGCAGCGGAGATAATTGATTTCAAAAGTCATTTGGTGTACTAATTTCTTCATCACATCAATATTAATGGTAATTTTAGTGAGTAATTTAAATATAATTATGAGCAACTGTTAATGTTATAAGAAGAGTAAGTACATGTAGATTAAATCCTGTAAAGTAAAAACCAAATAAAAGGCAGATTAGATTATAAAGTCAACGAATTCGGAATATCATTGTACTTGATGATAGTAATACTCTTCTGTGCTAACTGTACATAAAAATACAGATTCCTATTTTGAAACACTTTCGATCCATATATATAAAAAGGAAATCGAGTTAATTAGACTAAATGCTCCTACAAAACAATGATACTTATGTACACTCTTCCATTATTCATTGAGTGCAATAGTAAGATGGAAGATATTAAAAAATCCATAGTAAAAAAGGGTTGTTTTTCTCAGTTCCTATGCCGGTAAAAAGCATGTTTACAAGCAAGAATATTTTTTACTGTGGCGTGCATTCACTTACTTTGAAGAAAAGAAAACACACTGCATGTTTCTAACTTTTTTTTAACCCTTTATTGGATCACTCAATTCTCTCACTCTGTATTTCAGCTTTCTAAACCAAACTTGCTTCTCTTTACTCTTTATTTAGTTGATTATGCATTTTGTCTCCAACACCCCCCCCCCACCCACCATCACCACTACACTCACCACAATAACTAAATAAATATTTTCTCTCCGTTCATTTCTATTTGTTACTTTGAACTTAGCACATTTTGTAAGTGATAATGATTAATATGAATATTTTTCACAATACTAGTATCAATTGATGGAGCACTTGCCTTGCATTTTATGTGGAAATTTGCAAATATTTAAATTTGTTATAAAATTAAAGGACATTTTTTATAAAAACAGACTAAAGAAAATAGGACAAATAAAACTAAAATGGGAGAACAATACCATAAAGGTTCTTGCATGACAAAAACCATAATATTGGCTGGTTGTTAAAGTAAGACAAATAAATTGAAACATACGACATATCAGTAAGTTACAATAGCATGTGGGAATCCATGATGATGACTAGTAAGTACGTATCTCTTTTCAAAGAATACAATTTACACTAAGTATATAAAGGTTATTATATTTCTCTATTTTTAAGTTATGAGTTTAATTTAATTTTTATAAAAAACACATATACATAATGCATTTTATCAATAAATAAGAATTTAGTCAAATACACCTTAAGTAGGGCTGGGCCAATCATCTGAAAGTTGCTGGTTCCATCAAGAATTAGAATCTCCAAATTTAAAGTCTTTTTTGTTGTCTCAATAAATTCAGATTATAAAAGCTAGCTCAGAATATTTACTTTTGATTCACCTTTTTCTTAAAAAAAAATAAAATCTACATGGGCCATATATATTGTAGCATGTACTATATGGAGAATATATAAAGGATTGGAAGAAGAAAAAGCAAATTAGAGCATGCAAATATTCCCTATATATAATGAAAACTTGTCGTCTTTTATATATCCATATACATTGAGGTTCTTCACACTAATATATATATATATATATATATATAGTGTTGGAATGTGTGCACATAATTTAACCATGCAATGGATCGTATAAAGTTTATTTTTCTTTAAGGTGACGTACTAATAAATGGTATTCTACTTCAGTTGAATGTAGCATGGTAATAGAGTGATAAGTATTTTTTTCATTTCTAATCAGACATTTATTAGGTTCAAATCCTTTTAAATACGAAGTCGTCTTTGTTAAAAGTCTTTTAATAAATAGGACATTAGGATCGTGAAACTAGATGATTTTCATAATATATATACATTAAATAAATGATTTTTGGAAGAAAGAACTCCTAATTATATCTTTGATCATTTTAAAATTGATCCGACTCCCAAACACTGTTTTTCCCTATTGATGGAAAAATTCCTTATTTTAATAACCACAATAATAATTCACGTGGGTAATCATTATACGCATATATATACTCAATAATCAATATATAGTGAGTGGAATGTGTACATAAAGAATGTTCGATGAGCAAATTTTATAAAGTTGTAAATCTAAAGGAATTCTTTTTCTCCTTTATCATCAAATAATATTTTCTTTTTTTTCAAGCCACATTCTAGTAGTCGTATTATTTTTCATGTATCTTCTTATCGTTCCTTTTTTACTAACTACTATTATTTTTGTACTACAATTATCATATTATTTTCCTATTGTTATATATTGTTCAAAATGCTTTACTTTCATTACTTTTTTTTCTACTATATGTTTTAGGTTTATTTTTCTTTAGTTGAGGATCAAATATAGGAGTAAGATCTTTGTATAATCTATCTTTCTGACTTGATTCTACTTTCTAAGACTACACTGATATATATATATATATATATTGAACCTTTCCGACCTAACTATATTGATCTGCGTATAGTTTATTTTTTCAACTTGATCCTACTTTTCGAGACTGCACTAGATATGTTTTTTCTAGCCAATTCTCAAGGGGTGGTGGGGTATGTAGAGAATTAGTAGAAGATACGAATGGATATGTGTTGGTGTAAAAGAAAAGATAAGTCTTTTTAACTTTGAATCTCATGCCTTGCCTTGAAGGAGAATATAATATAAATGTCTGGTGTGTGCATGTGCCTTTTTTTCTCAATCTAAAATGTAGACAAAAATATTTAAAGCCAAAAAGAATGTTCTCAACGGTTACTCTTTATTTTTTAACTTTTTGTTTTCTAACATTTTTTCAATTTTATATTTTTAAAAATATAAAAGAGGAAAAAAGGGAAACATTGCTTATGTCTTGTCCATATCATTGAACAATCACCTATCTCATTTAATTACATCTTCGAATTGACGTATGATTCTCCTACATAACCATTTTCCCAACAAAATTATTATTTTTACCATCATAAAAGTTAAATTCATTTATTTTGTTTGCAAAATCAAAATATAGTAAGTTAACATTTCTTGTTGTTAACGTTGAAAGTTTCCTTGGTAAATTTTTCTACTAGTTTAGTGATATTTGAGAAAATTAACTATTAAAATTAATGCATTCAACAATATAATTGTGACTATATGCTAAAAATAAATTTATCTTGACAGTTAGTGTTATATATTTACATATTCTTCAAGTCTGATAATAAGGTACAAAAGATCTGATGTATAAAGCTATTTGTATTCGAGAATTTAATATAATTATAGGTCACAGACTAGGAATGGGTCAATTAACCCTTCTTGAGAAAGAATACAATCAATTACTAATATTTTCCAACATCAATAATATTCAAAACTTAGTACTTGTCTAAAAAACATTGCCTTGCAAATATTAATTAAAGCGGACACTAATATTTATATTAGGATAGATTGCTTCTGGATGATTTACGCATCAAACTACCTTTTTTTAAAAAATTAAAAAAAATTGTATCATGGTTACAGTAGAGAAATGTTGAATTCTTAATGTAAATGATCATATGTATATTTGAAGTTGGAGAAAGTCAGGTATTGCATGAGTGCAAAATGTGGCAAAATGATAATAGTGTCAGCTTTCGAAAACCCCTATGCTATGACTTGAAGCAAAGCAATGCTACATACTTCTCCCTCCGTTTTCATATTATTTGGTTCATGTTGATATGACAGATCGACAATATTTTGAAATTCTAAATTTAAGTATTACTCTAGTATTTATATAATTATTTAATACTAAGAATAATATAGGGAAAAAAGTAATTAAATTTCCTTAATTTGCTAAAATAGACAAATATTTCGAATGAAATATCTATTTTTTATATAGCTAGAAGCCAAGTAAAATAAAACGAAGGAGTACATTACAACTATTCAATCACAAGGAATCCCAAGGTTCAAAACTGTAGAATTTCTATATATATATATATGTGTGGTTGGAAGTACATAAAGTTGAGCCCACTATTCATTTTACAAGCATACAGAGAAAGAGAAATTATGCAAACAAGGATTGACATACATATATACTTCAATTATTATTAATAATAATTAAAATAATAATAATAATAATAATATATGGGGCTCACTATTTCTATATATATGTTTTTGAGTATTTCTCAAACAAAGCTACTTCTTTTTTCCCTACAAGTAACTTCCTTGACATGTAATGTACTCATGAATCAATTGGACCATATATATATGTATGATTATAAACAAAAGATTTTTACTTTTTTTTTGTGGGGGTGGGGGGGAGTAAAGATGGTTTGCTAACAGGTCTTGCAAAATTTAAAATAAATGTTTTTTGGGTGTAATTATTAATACAAACTTTTTATTACTAGCTATTAAGGTCAACTAATTCTTTAACCAAAATATTTAAGAAGACCCCACTAGCTAGGTAATTTAAAAGACTTGGGCTACAATAATGCATTCTTTTTACATTGTCAAATCACTCAAAAAAATAAATAATGTAACTTGTCTTAAAAATATAGGAGTAATAATTAGACAACTTGTAAATAAAACAAATTATCATTTACAACATATAAAATTGACTAATTGTAATTAACTACTATCCGTTGACAGTTCACAAGAATTAATCTGTTGACAATTTAAACAAGCCAACTAATATCAAAATAATTGCATGAGTAATTATAAAGCCTGCTTAAGAGTGATATAATGTACTCCATATCGATATGCTGCCTGTTACAATTGCAATTATTTGTGTTATAATTTTGGTCAAACACACTTTTAAAAACAAGAGAAAGCATGCAATAAATTTCCTTTTGAAGTAAAAAAAGGGAAAGAGAGAGAATTTGATATTAGTGAAATTAATGATTGTTAAAAAGCAGTTTTAAGTATTTATCTCAAGATCTACTTTCGCTTTTATTTTTCATTTATTCCTAAAATAAATTTTTCATTTTTATATTTGTCACTTTTGATTTATCAAGAAAAGATAATAATTTTTTTCATTTTTTATCATCATCATTAAATAGTTAGTTTTCAAATCGTTTTCCAAGACATCATTTAATAGGGATAATTAGATAAATTATCTATATCATTAATTATTTTCTTAATGATTATGTTAAGTCAAACCGTGACAAGTAAAAGTGAATGGACAAATGATATATTACTGTAACAATATTTGTGTGTAAAAAGGTTATTATTATACTCACCTAAAAGCATGGTTTCGAAATTTTAATATCCAAAAAGCGATAATCGATGGCTAAATTTATAGCCTTACCTAAAATTGTGCAATTAAATGATCATTTTGATTTAACTAAAGCAAATAGCTCTTCCTCGTGAAAATATCACATTGAAGGTTGGATGTTTGGTACAACGAAAAATATTTAATTTAAATATAATTCTCATAAGATAGATTATCAATTAGCTCTACATGTCTATCATACTAGTGCATCACGCAGATGATATTAATATGGCATATATGTCTTAAATTAACATAGATATATGAAATATAAGATGTAACATCAATAGCTCATGGCGCTATGCCTAGTCGATATGCCATATAGCTAACTTTTCAATATATTTTTGACTTAACTTCTTTTTTCCACAAAATTTATTACACTTTTTAAAGGCAATACTAGCTCGTAAAATACATGATTTTCCATCGAATAACATGTCTTTTGTCCACTTTGAGCTTCATCAAGTGTCCTCACAAAGTCTAGACCGGTTATTTGATTTCATCAATCTCGATCTAGAATAAATTTAACATTGACTGAATTAATTATATTTGAAATTAAAATTCATAATTCTATATTTATTTAACAAAGATATTTAAATACGATTGAGTCAATATTTAATCTTTCTTAACACTCACTATTCCAACACGTACATGGAGTCACAAGAGTATGTAACATATATCGATCTATGCACAAACATATATATATGATTCTGCTACAATTTGTAAATAAGTGTAATAAATGATATAATTATAAAAACACAAGGAAATTGTGAGATCAAATAAATACACAGATAATTAGGGGCTGGCAGTGATTGAGATAGATGGACAATTTTTTATCAGAAATCTTGAAAATTGTGATCAAATTTCTATGTGTGTACTGTTTATGTATTCTATCTACCCCATTTATTATTTCATTTCATGTGGCCCTGCAACATTACAGTACTATAATAATTAACCCAACCTCCTTTTCTACTCAATATACACCCACTACCCCTTACATATTTGGAATGTTGAACAAATCCTTTTTTTGGTATCAGTGATGAAATACCAGAAATAGTAATATATTTTTACATTTAAATTTAATTAATTAAATTTGAAAAAAAAAATTATTACACCTCATCTGTCAGCAAACAGTACTAATGGTACTAGTATATGAAGAACTTAAAAAAAAATAGAAAAAATGAGGGATATTTTTTTGCTTTTTTGAGTTGATTAATTCATAGGATAAAATATTTTTTTTAAAAAAAGAGATGGAATCATATTATATTAGCAGTTGAATGGACAAGAAAAGTGAAGACAAAAAATTAAAGAGTCTTTAAACAGAGTGGTGGATTTTGGAATAAAGAAAGGATAATGAAGAATATTTTAAAGTCTTTTGTGGATTCAGAATTTCATAAATTATGATTTTATTTTTGAGCATGTTAAAAAATGTTTGCATCGAATATTCTAGTATTTACAACTTTTTATTATTAAAATTATCACAGTCAAAGGGGTATCATAAGTTATTTTATCCATCTTTTCTCATAAAAATAAATTCACTACATTTTAATCTCTAAAGTGGCTTTTTCTTTTTAAGATCATAGTGTATTGGTCAGTTTTTGTACATCTCAACTAATTTCATGGAATATCTATCATTTGATTATACTAAAGAACTACACATAAAATTGATGTGTAAACCTCATATTAAAACATTAATTATCAAGAGTGGCTAGTTTAAATGGTAAGTATGTTCATCTTCAACTCTAAAATTATACGTTCGGGTTATTAAAAGATAGGGGGAAAAACGAGAATTTTCATGTAAGAGGAAAAAAAAAAAACAGTTACTTGTGTCCCTCATCTTTTTTGTTATAAAAGATGGTAGCTCCTTAACTTTAGGACACAAAGAATATATATAATGCACACATTTGTAACTTCATTATTTCATTTACTATTATTTATGTATCTAGACTAGATAATAGCTTTCGATCTCTCTAGCTATGGTGTGATAGGGTTTTTCTTTTTTTTAGAGGATAATAGTGGTCGAATCGATTTGAATGTATGTTGAGTAATCAACGACGATAGATTTTCGTTCAATAGATTTTCATTTTATCGAAATTTTTAACATTCTAACTCAATATGTATAAATGTTCATTGTACAATCAAAAATCAATCACAAAGAATAACAAAAGAGGGAGGAAAACAAAGTAATTTCAGAAATAGACACTAGTATCAATAAAACAAATACTCCTAATATTTGTATAAATATTAAAAAGGTTCTCCTCCGTCCACTTTTACTTTATCACTTATTGCTAAAATATATTTTTATTTTTACTTATTACTTTAAATATATAAAAAAAAAGTTGCTTTTTTCCGTATTTTACCTGTATTATTAAATATTTATTCTCATATTCATCTTTCACGATCTGATACTAAACATCAATTAATATGGATAGTATGATAAAATATCTATTTAAATAATTAATTTTTTTTAATGAGTGTGACAAGTTAAACAATAACAAGTAAAAACCAAGAGATAAAGCATACGTTATCTTCTCATAGTATCGGTACAAGTAATGTATAATTTTTACTTCGGCTGAAATTTGAACGTTACTATCCCCATTTCAACTTCCTTAACTTTCATATAGTAATTTTACAGATGAAATTTGAAAGAAAAAAATATTGTGTGCGTGAATATTATTACTCCCCCCGTTTTTTTTATGTGACACTTTTTCCAATTTCAAGATTCAAACAAATTTAATTTTTCATAGATCTTTTAGATATTTTGAATTATCAATTGTTGTGATTAACTTTTTACGTAGTTTACAAATATATAAATTTTATTTCAAAAAAATTGTAGATTGCATGTGCAAATTTTCGGTCAAATTTAAACTATTTGAGTATTTGACTATCGAAAAACAAAAAGTGTCACATAAATTGAAACAGAGGAAGTACTATTTAAGAATAGAAAATTTATTTTTCAAAGATTGTTGATAAAAACATAACAAAAAAACAAATGAAAATGAAAATGAAAATAAAAATAAATTGAGGATTAGTTTTACTAACTCAGACTTTATAATTTAGTGTACAATTGTCTGAGATTGCGTGTTTGAAAGAAGAAACTGATGGATGGACTCTGAATAATATGCAGTTGTCCTTTTGATATTCCACAACCACATCATTATCTTTTTTCACTATTTTCTTTTCATTTTACTCTCATCGTATAATACAATTTAATTATTTATTATATTACTTTCTTCCTATAAAATTATTTAGTATACTTTGACCGAATATGAAGTTTAAAAAATATATTTTAAATTACATTTTGAAAAAGTAATATTTGTGGACTATTTATCTAATAAGTGAGATCTAACAACTTACTAGTAAATAAGGATAAAATTTTGTTAGTATCATTAAATATTTGCATGTGTTTTTTTTTTTTTAATCAGTTATAAATAAGAGCATATTATTACCGTTGTCCTTATTAAGAACATATGGTCAAAAATAGTTATCATTTTAAATGATTAAAAATATAAGTTGTTTGTTTTTACGGTTTTATCTTTTTTCTTACTTATAAATATAAAAAAATAAAATTAATATAATGTAAAAGAAAGAAGCATTAAATTGAAAACAAAAAAATTACTCCATAAAGAAGAAAAAAATAGTTAAATTATCCTTTAGTTCATAATAATTTTTAGAATGCAAAGTAAAAATTGGAGAGGAGGAGAGAGTATATAAATTGGGACAAAGGTACTATTTAACTTCTGTAGCAAAGTAATAATATATAAAATTCTAGTATAATAAGGTCATTATTTATTTATTTTGTTACTACAATAAAGTATAAAAAAAGAGTGATGATTTAGTGCCGATAATAGAATGTCTGAAGTTTAAAGAAATTAACCCCACTAACCATGTCATCTATTTTCAGCTAAACACCTAATTATACCGTGTCTATCACTCTGATTAAAATCAATTACCTTTAATCAATTAGTTATTGCTAAATAGGAAATTTCCGACAAATTATTGTTCAAGGCAATTTGGCCTTTTGAAGGAAAAAAAAAACAGAAAAGGAAAACTTCAAAGAATTCTAAAACTAATAATTTATTTGATCAAACTTTTAAAATCAATATATTTTAAATGCGTTTTTTGAGAAATATTTTGTATTTGACTATAAATTTTAAAAATATATTTTTAATGTTTGATAAAACTTCTTTAAAGTGTTTTTAAGTCTTTTTTTTTTCAAAAGAATACATGTTAAAACGTTGCAAAACAATTTATACTAATCCTTAGAAATATTTATTTTCTCTCAAAAATTTGATAAAACATTTCACTTTTTAAAAATAAGTAGTTTTGACTTTTCTAAATCTTTGCCAAATAGTTTATAAGTAAAAATTTTAGTTTCCAAAACTCTAGGAATGAAATCATTTTTGGTAAAAGTTTTTTTAATTTTTAAATTAATCATACTCTAAAATTAATATCATACCCAAAATGGAAAATCGAAAAAAAGTCCATCACTTTGTCTCCGCCGATTTAATAAAAAATTTAATGAGCTTTTAAATAATAATTTGAGGAATATATTATATATTTTTAAAAAATAAAAAAATTGGTTAGTTGAGCCTTCCAAAATTCTTTTATTTTGTACTTTGCTATTTCAGGGCAGGTTTGCCGTTCTTTTTTCAACCAAATAATAATAAAGAAAATAGAACTCCAAACAGCACAGAATAAGCATTAAATGGAACATTAATTTTATGAAATCTTTTGGCAGTTTACTTTTTGTAGTAATGGGCTTAAATTAGTTAATTTATTAAATAAAAAAAATGCGCGCCAATTTCTTTTCTCTTGTTTCTGCTTATATTTTTTAAGTCTCAATAATACAAGAATCATAGCCCGAAAATAAAACAAACAAGAAAAATTAATTTCCCTATGTATGAAATGATGGGTTTTTTTGTTATACTAATTACGTTGAAAGGTTGATTTGCTTTTCACGGTTAATTTAAGTGATTTATTTATATAATATATAATTATATATTTAAGTGATTTATTTTTTTCTTATGCTTTTCATTTAGCGGAGGGTTAATCAAATTCATATAAAGCAAATCACCAGTCTATTCTCAAATAATGTGTGACTTTTACCATTCTAATATTCCACATATTTTTAATTTAAGAGTATAAAATTAAAAAAAAAAAAATTTACTTTTTAAATTTCATGTCGAATTAAAATCAGACAAATTAATCGATACAGATGGAACAATAGATACTCTTGTTTAAGGGAAAATAAAATAAATATTGAATATACTTTAATAATAGGGTGTTAATGTCATTAAGATTCACATGAGTTGCATGCATGAGTGGATATTTTGGTCAAAGTTAGTCTTTAAGAGAGTAGTTTTACATTAATGCAAAATGTAATTAATAAATCACGAGTGGTGTAATGAGCCACATAAAGGCTTTGTTGCTTATATGTCTAATTAATTTCATGCATTTGCTTTGCTAGCTATTACTACTCCCTCCATCATATTATTCCCCCTTTTCACACGCTATTAAGAAATTATAAATATTAATACAATTTTATTAATATACCTCTTAAAAGACTTTTTTGAATTTTTTATAAAGAAATATGAATATTTTTAAAAAGAATTAATTGTAAGAGTAATATAAGAAAAAAATAATCAATATTTCTTAATTTAATAAGGTGAACAACTAATTTTAATAAGATAATCAATTAATATAAGACGGAGGGAGTACTATCTTATCATCAATTAAATATACACTAATAGTAATATAAAAGAAATTACACTATCCATTTATTTTTCACCTACTATAATTAATATATCATTTATTATGTTGTGTAGGTCACAAAGCATGTTTGTCATTTGCAATTTATTAATAACTAACTTTCAAGTAATATGGTTGTAGAAAATTACTTTATTTTCTCGGCAAATATTAGATAAGTTCTTTTTTACTAATGAATTTAAGTTATTGTATGCATTAACAATATAAAGAATTTGAAAATAATATTAATATATAATTTGGCATATGGCTATAAGTTAGTAGTATTATTTTTTCTAAATTATCTTAGCTTGACATGAAATTTTTAAATTTAATTATTCAAATTCAAATCGTGTTAGATAGATTTAAACGAAGAAAAGTACTTATGAATTTGCGATGAGTTACTTTGGCTTTTAAAAATTCACCTCAAGGTAAAAGTCATACTCCATATGGAACCATCACATTCTTGCTTGCCTTAATCTAGCAGTTTAAATTTATGTGCATTTTTCACCAATATTCATCTTATTCTATTTTCAAACATTTTATTTTAATTTTCCAACCAAAAGAAAAAAAAAAGATTGCTTGTAAGAGAGTTTATATATTTATGTACTAAGAATTAACTTATTTTCCTTTTTATGTTAAGAAAGTCTTTATTGGATTCTCTGTGTGTCTCTCTCTTTATCCTCCTCACTCTCTCTGACACACTGCACTCTCTATATGGCGTAATTTTGGTGCCTGATAGTGCAAGCTAAGCAAGCACCCCACTTTTTTTTTTCTTTTTTTTTCCTTAATTTCTAAAAAATATTTTTCTCTACTAAATAAATAAAATTAAAAGAAAAAATAAACTTCATACTATTTTCATCTACCTATATATCTTATACTACTTGATAAATTTAGTCTAGACGGATCAAAAGTTTAAAGTTTATAAATTCTAACTCTTTTGAAGTTTTTGGTGTCCAAAATTTATAATTTATGCATATTAAATGAATTTTTTAAAATAAATACAAAATTTGAATAAAAAATTATTGAATTATGTTGTATTGTATCGAAAATGGTACATTCTCCTATAAAATTTGTAAATATTTTTTACAAAAAGGGATATTAAAATCAAACTCATTAAATAAATAAAAATGTTTTTTTTCCTCTCTCCTCCTATCTCTCTCCAACTCTTTTTTGGGTCCTCACTATTTCTATAAGCTCATGTTAAGTGCTTCACTCACTAGCAAAAACCACAACAAAAACCACAACAAAAACACTCTTTCCCCTTTGTCTCTCTTCACTTCATTCCTTTGTTTATTTTTGTCTATCTCATCTTCTTCATCCTCTCTTTCATTTATATTATCCCCAAAATTAACTCCATAAAAGAAACAAAAACAATCTTGATCATTTTTGTAGTTTTGTCTCTTGCTTTTGAAATTTTAAAGTATCTCTCTTTAATTTTCACCTTAATTCACTACTCTTCTTGATCTCTACTAGTCTTTTTTTCAAGAAAACAATTTTGCAAGTGTTTGACCCTTTTCTCCTCTTCACTTTCAAGAGCTCAAATTTAAAACATGATCCTAATAGTACTTCAAAATTTAATTGTTCTACATTCCCATAATGAATTGGTGAGAAATTAATTATGTTGATGATGCATGAGAGGGTCAATAATGTATTAATTCCTAGTTGTTTCAAAAAGAGTGGACAAAATTTGTGAAGATCTCCTAGGTTTTTTTAATTTGTTTTCCTACTTATCTTTACTAGTTGAAGTCAGCCACTAGTTTCAATTTTAATCATTTTAGTCTACTACACCTATACCTTAGCTTGTACTAATTTTTAATAATTTCCTATCTTGTCCCTTTTGGTCTCCACATAAGTACAAAAATTTTCTTGAAAGAGGTTAGATATGGAACTTCCAAGTCAAGATCATGAGGATATGCCATTACCAATTAACAGCACATATGGACACATGATACATCATGATCCTACACCACCCAACAATACCAATCACATTATACCACCTTCTATGAATGGTCCTCCTATTGATGCACCACCAGTAGCAACTGCAGCAGATCATCATGTACCTTTCAAGAAAATGATCAGGTACTGTTAAATTGTTATACATTCTGTTAATTATATGTTACCTCTCCTTTCATGTGCAGGCTTAATTCTTTTTAACGAGCCTAAACATGTTTAGTACTAGTACATTTTATTTTTTGCCTTAGTATGTGTGACACCTCATGCCTTCTCGAATATCTTTGTTGAATTGTGTGAACATTTCAGTCTATCTTGAGATAATATTGTTGAGTTGAGCTTAATCGTCAGAATGGTGTTCAAATTAATTATTTTTTAACAAGCTAAAACACTTTAGAACTTTCTTTTACTTGGTATGAAATTAAACCTCTACCCCTTCTCAACTATTGGTTGAATTGTCTGACCATAACGTAGACCGAAGGGTGTTTAGACTAGTTCTTTTTAATGAGCTAATAAAACACATTTAATTTGTATAATACAATGTTGTTTTCTATAAATACAAATTAAATACTGCTAACGAAATTAATTAATTGTGTACTATTTGGACAGGTACAAAGAGTGCCTAAAGAACCATGCAGCATCTATGGGTGGTAATGCAACAGATGGATGTGGAGAATTCATGCCAAGTGGTGAAGAAGGTACAATTGAAGCTTTGATTTGTTCAGCTTGCAATTGCCATAGAAATTTTCATAGAAAAGAAATAGAAGGTGATCAACAACTTCAATTACCATCTTCTTGTGATTGCTTTCATCATCTGAACAACAGAGGAGGAGGATCAACAAAAAAAGTTTATTTAGGACATAACCATCACAAAACTAGTTTAGGTCCTGAACCATTTGGTACAATAATTCCAACTAGACCAATAATACCACCACATCATCAAATGATAATGTCTTATAACATGGGCTCACTTCCTAATTCTGAATCAGAAGAACATGATCAAGATCATCATCATATTGGTGGAATTATGGCTATGGCTAGACCATTACATCATGTCAAAAAGAGATTTAGGACTAAATTTACTCAAGAACAAAAGGATAAAATGCTCAATTTTGCTGAAAAAGTTGGATGGAAAATACAAAAACAAGAAGAAGGTGTTGTGCAACAATTCTGTCAAGAAGTTGGAGTTAAAAGAAGAGTGCTTAAAGTTTGGATGCATAACAATAAGCATAGCCTTGCCAAGAAAAATGTTAGTATTCCTAATGAAAATCAAGTTTGATGATTTTTATCTACTTTAATTTGCTTTTTTAATAATATGTAGTGTAGTACTAGTACTAGTGCATGTGGGGAATTTTGGAATTTCTTATGGTTCATGTTTTGGATTTTGTTTAATTAATTAACTAATTAATCTCATCTCTCCAGTGCTGACTGGATTTTTATTTGTCTTTATTTGATTGTACACTTTTTTTTATTGGGATGACTAATTTACGAGTCAACTATAAATATATATATTTGCATTGCTCCCTAGACATTTGTATAAACTATACTAGTAAACTACCAAAGTAGTTTTTTTTGTTTGTACGGATGACACTTGTGTTGAACCAATCCCCTCAAAAATAGGAATTAACCGGACCCCCCAAAAAGAAACAGAAATTGATCTTAAAGATTAATGAGTACTATCTATTTGTTTGGTGTTACACGGTTTGGTTTGAAGCTAGGTTATGATAAAATTAGTTATTTAAAAAGAAGTTGTTTGTTTATAAAAATATTTTTACCTTATTAAAGAGAAAAAAATACTGAAGGACCTCGAGGATATTTTTGTCATTTTTGTCTCAATAACATACTCCCTTATTATTATTCTACTTTGTGCAAAGATAACTTATCCTAAAATTGGTAATCAAAACGAGAAATAAATCAGTAATTAATTTTTATCACAAGAGTATATATATTTGTCAAACATACCAAACAACCCCATTCTGTTCTAAATCCATTTTTTATTGAGGGCAGTAAGTACTAATTTCATATCCAATAAAAAAAAACTATTGGATATGAATGCCGTTTTTCAAGAGAAATATCAATCCATTGTTCTAAAATAAATAATAAAGAAACAGAAAATGATCTTAAAGTTTATCTGATTTTAATTTTCAGCAACTTATAAAAAAAAAATAGAATCATAAACTTTAAATTCTAACTTCGTTTCTGTCAAAACAACACATGAAACAAGCCTGTGAATTATTCACTTCCCACACCTATGGTGAAATAAATTTGAACTCTCTAGCTACAAATTGTTCTGTTTTTAGACTTTCCATAACCACGCCATGTAAAGGGCTTTAAAGTGTCAGATAGACAAACAACTATGTTGCCAAGGCAAAACTTAAAACAGAAAAAGTACAAATATGGACCATGAACATAATAATAAATATAATTACAACTGAAATCAAATATGTGATTTCCAGCTATAGTTATAAGAGACTTATGTGACCACATATCATATTGCATTCTTGGCATTACCTTATTAATTCTTTGTGGTCCATTACTCTAGAAATTACCAAATTGGTTTTTACTTTAATTTTCAAACACTCTTCATGTTTAGACCAATCAACTATTTCTATGCCTTTTGATGAAAGAAAATAAAAAAAGTTTGTTCCTCAAGTGTAGTAGTAGAGAAAGAATAAAGGAGGGGCAAGTGGAGGGGGATTACACCATCTCAAATAGTAAAGTAGACAAAGAGGAATTACAAATTCAAATGGAGTTTAAGCTAGCGTTTGACCATAAATTTTATATCAGATCCTGAAAATTTATCTTTAGATATTTGTTTGATCATGAAAGTTTTATCATATTTTGAAAATTTATGAGAAATTTCACTTACACTCGCAAAAACTTCAAATAAAACTTATGTCCAAACACAATTTCAAGTTCCAAAAAACCTAAATTTTCAAATTTAACTCTTCACAGCTCAACTCCAAATATCTTTATCTTTAGTATCGAAGAAAACTTAGCTATTCTATAACTCAACTGCAAATAGTATACATAATTTAAACAAATGGAAAATATTTTCTGTTGGACTAACTTACATAGTTACGCCCACCCTCTACTAACCCTATTTATGGAACAAATACAATTAAACTTGCGTTGGATTAAGAAGTGATTCTGACATCATTAATGTTCTGCAATTATGTAAAATGAACAATTATGGTTCAACTCTTCAAATATTAGGAGCAGCCTCTCACAAGTATGCTGTAATTAAGCCGCCGGATCAAGCATATAATTTTTATAAATTACAAAACCAGTAAATAATTAAATCCAATAATAATTTTTTTGGAAAATCTTCGTAGAATAATTTACACTTCGATCATATAATTTATCAAACATGGCTGAAGTATACACTATTTAGACATTGTGTACAAATTTTGTAAATTAACTGGTCCAAAGTCCACCAATGCATTGGACTGTATTTTTTCCAAAAAAATTCTACTATTTATTGGTATAATAAAGTTAGATAAGATTTTAGAAATAACAAACATAATAGACATAGTAAGACTGTATAACTATAGTTTTGATTATTTATATCAATAGTTTTGTTTGCTATGGAGGCTGCAATTTGTATATTTTTGTCCATTTGTATATTTCGCTTGCGAATATACAAATATAGTAAGTATATACAAATTCTTTATTTATACATTTAAGAATTTTTCAGAACTCCGTTTGTATATTTCACTTGTCAATATACAAAAAGTATAATTTCTTATGAATTTTCATAAATCATCTACAAATAGCTAGAGAAAACATATACAAAATTCTGAATTTATACGATCATGAACTGAATTATACAAATCATGCGAATAGCAAGAATTGGGATAACTATAGCCACAAATTACAATTTTCTTACTATAGTATCTAATATAGGCTAAATATTTGTTATTCTATATAATTTTCCTATATGTTAGAAAAAATATTTTTTCTTTCATAAGCTCCAAAGTACAAAGCAGTTTAGGGAATTGGGCTAAATAAAGCCCATTTAAGTTCTATTTTAACGCTGATTGTTCGAAAAACACAGCAAAAAGGCCTATTGGGCCAACACTCGAGACTCGGGGCGGGTATTGGGTGACCCATTTTCTTCCACAACTCCGCCACATCAATTCACTGTCCGTCGCGAAACCTCCATTGAAATGCTCGTGAGTGAGCTCAGAAAAACCATAGAAGAAGAAGAAGGCTTAACAAATGTCTGCCATATTCAGATACAAATCAAAGCTCCACACTTTTACCTTCAGAACATCTCTTTTTTCCATATCGTCTTCCAAATTTCATTCCTCTACTTCTTCCTCTTCTCTCAAACCTAGAAGAAAACCCTCGCTCTTCTTCAACCCATTTGAAGGTTCTAGAGTAGGGCTAGTGTTTAGATTGGAAGGTTCTAGACTAGGGTTAGGGTTTAGGCATAAATGGGAGGGAAGTTCCGACAACTACGATCACATAAAATCAGAGGTGAACTGCCCACGCTGTTCGAAGATGATGACAGTGCTATTCTCTAACAGGCCGTTGTCGATCACCGCCGGCGAGACTGGAATTTACCAGGCGGTGAATTTGTGTCCTCATTGCCGGACAGCGTTTTACTTTAGACCGTTTAAATTGGAGCCTTTGCAAGGGACTTTCATTGAGATTGGGAGGGTTAAGGGAGGTGAAAAGGAGAGTGAAGATGAAATGGCTGGGAGTTCTGGGAAGAATGATGGCAAGATTTGGGAAAAGTTGAGGTCTTATAGTGGGACCAATGGCAGTGATGATGGTGGACAGGGTAGTTGTGAAACTGAAATGAAGGATTCGGAGGCGAGAAAGGAAGAAGGGTGGGGAGGTACTGATTTGGGGATAGAGTTGCTTACACCAAAGGAGATATGTAAAGGGCTTGATCAGTTTGTTGTTGGGCAAGAGAGAGCCAAGAAGGTTAGCAAGTCTCTGTTTCTGCAGGGGTATTCAGCTTTGGTCTTACTGACATGATATTCTACATTTTGCAGGTGCTTTCTGTTGCAGTTTACAACCATTACAAACGAATATACCACTCCTCTTTGAATAAAAAGTGAGTAAATATATGCTGTTAAATGACATATCATCTCGCTAACATGTGTACTAGTGAAGATGTCTCCCCTCAGTGGAAAGTTTGATCCTTTGATAGGCCATCCCATCTAAAACTTGTTTATTCTACTTATTTAGCGGTTGTCTCAAACAATGTCAGGAGTTATTTTGATTTCTCCTTAGATGCTCCAATCTTGTGACCAGAAACGGCTCTTGATGCTATTTAAATTTGAATAAATCCTTTGATTGTTCATGAAAAGTAAATGAACTTGGTAACAACTTGTAGAAGATGAACATTAATACATTAAACACTTTCAGAGGCAGCCAGATTGGACTATGACCAGATTTATTTGATCACGAATGAGCATAAGGAGTTTGTTGTTTTTCATCTTTAGGAAAAAGACGAGAATTATCTAATAAGGAAGTACAAAGGGAGGAAGAAATGAAGTCTTTTAACAAAGAAGAAGTGTCATGCGAATAGGATATGCTTCCTCCACTTACTGGCAGATCTGATTTTGTGCTGTGATCCTCCTTTTTAACGTCCAGCACTAGCTTAGTCCTTGGCTATTCACTTGTGAATAAGTTTTGCTTTACTTATTACAGAAACTGTAATCATAAGAAGAAAAATTGAAAGCAAACAGAAGTAGTGTGTTTTGGGAGAACATGCACTGTAGATTTAATTGTTTTGGTCACTGATAGTACCAGAGGCTACTAGGATCCATCAATAACTGATAGTACTGATGTTAATGTCAGGTCAGATTCTCGTAAAGTTAGAGATGAGCTGGAAAATATTGATAATGATTCGGTCGAATTAGAGAAGAGCAATGTTTTGCTGATGGGCCCCACTGGCTCAGGTATGATATCTGATTTCTAGTTTGAGGAGTGAGGAATTAGCCCTTCATTCCTAGTTTCTTTTTGGTGCACCAATGAAGTTTAATTTTGTATAAAAGATTGGGTGATAGTATGTGGAGAACCATATTATGTTTTACATTCTTTACTTGAATTTAGTACTAGTTTATGGAAAATTTTCCTATTATTAACAAATTATTGCCTTATTAGAAGAAACTATCTATAAGAGTCTTAGTTTCAATAGACTTAATTGGTCGCGTTCTAACTTGTGTTTTCTGTGAATGAAAGGACAGGGAAAACATTACTTGCCAAGACACTTGCTCGTCTCATCAATGTTCCTTTTGTAATTGCGGACGCAACAACTTTAACACAGGCAGGTTTGCAATGAATTTCCGCTTCAAGTTGATTCAGTGCTATTTGATTCTCCCGTTGTTTCTGAAATAGCTCTAAGTAGTGTACTTCTTCACTTATGAAGAACTCGACAATAAAAATAAAAGATAATTGAACTCTTGCCTTTTGGGGGGAAAGGGACCTTATGACAACATACTTTCGAATTTTTTCCTTAGGTCCTTCCCAACTTGATAACAGGCAAAAGTTTGTGCCAAGATTCGAACTTGTGGCCTCGCCTAACCCACACATCACACATCGTGCTGTTACCGAAGTCCCTGGGGATAACTTGTTGAAATTATCTGATGATTGAGTTTTGCATGTCTGGACTAATCTGACATAACACATAAGAAGATTACACAAGGAGGAATATATCTCGCTCTCTATATTAATTCATTTGTTTATGGGAACAAAGACAGGCTTCCTATTTTTTGTTTTCTAAAAAATCAAGCAGGTGGATCTTCAACTGCTGGTGATCACATATCAAAATCTATGCTCTTTTCTGTCACAGATTATCTCCTAAATTTGAACTGGGGGAATATACTTTGTTTTATAAGTCAAAGAGGGTTATATTAACTGTAGCACCAAGTGTGTGCTTGGAGTATGCAGTACAAAGCAAAAACTTAACTTATTGCACATGGAGTGAACTGAAAAACTTCTGCATCTCTCGTGCAACTACTTTTTTGCTCCAAAAATCTGATAAAGATACATCTGAATTTTTGTCTAAAATGTTCTCTTGTTTTCTGCTACTGATTCTTCCTCTCCATATGATCCACCATATGGTTTCTAGTATGGTGTACCAGAGGGGCTTTGTAGCTTTGTGGAGGCCTCTTCTGTTCCAATATAACAGTAGCTCTTTTGGGAATTCAGGGATGCACCATTTCACTTCTAGTGTATTCAGATAGATCGACCATTGCTAAGATGTAACTTTACAATGAATAAAGGTGTTCACATCATCCTATCTTTCCTCATATAGAACATATCTGTTGCAAATTATCATTCCTTTCCTCTGTAGAATGTGCTTGAGAATAGGGAATACTTTGTGTTCACAATTTTTGTAACCCCAAGAAACCAGGACAATGATTATACATTTTATTTTTGTTTTGATAAAGCACACTTTCTATTATTTCTCATTGCATCAGAAAAGCAATGAGTTGTAATGGAGGATGAGGAAATTTAAGCAAATAGCAATAATCCTCTAAAGAAATGTTTGGCACATGTATACATTAGCTTGGTACACCTGAGAATAGCCTCTTTCCCCATATTTCCTTTTGTTGCGCCCTTTTCTGTAATTATAGACGATTGGGCGTTATGCATAGAAAACCATTTTGTTTTGTAAGGTTTTCCATTTTTTGGTTTACTTCTTGTATTCGGGCACATATTTGCCCTTCTTCTAATGAATTTTATTACTTTATTTAAAAAATCATGACTTCAATATTGACATGGCCGAAAGGAGAGATTGTTGTTAATTCTGGACTAGCTTCTTTGATTGAAATATTTCCGAGTGCTTAAACTTTGGTCTGATAACTATAAAATGTAGTATACTAGTCAGATTGCTGCGCACTTTGTATTGATCGGAAAATTGTCGAATACTTTTGTCCTTGCATTTTAAAAGATATGAGTCTGGTTGTGGGCAGTCAATTGAATTTTACTTTTGTTTAATCTTTTGCGAAACCGTTGAGCTCTGTTGGACTGTGCTTTCTGACTTAAGTTGCTTCATATAAGTGTGGACTATCTTTAAGTAAACATGTTTCTCCAAGGTGGTGAAATGATATTTTAGTTTATTTTACCTTTTTATTAGTTCTATTACTGTCATTGAAATAATGAGTATTAATCCCTCTTAATCACTGTAGGCCGGTTATGTCGGAGAGGATGTGGAATCCGTATTATACAAATTACTCGAGGTATGCATGATGATTTAATAGCATTTGAAGTTTTTTTTCATTCTATTCATGCCCGATCTGCTTAGTTAGCTCATTTCATTGACGTTACTTCAGAGCAGAGTTGTAATATTGAGAGTTTCAGATAAGAAATGGTTCTTATTAAAAAAAAGTGGTCTGATGCCCGGGCTTGTGTGATTTCACTAAACATGAGGGATATGATCCTAAATATTTAGTTTTCCTGTTTCCAGCAACATTGCGAAGAGATACACGCAAGCACAAGTTCAACTATGTTTTCAATATTGATACTATCAATATATTACTTCTTTTACCTTGTGCAATCTTTGCAATGTTCTTATCCTTCGGGGTGGCCCAGTGGTTTGGGCTTGAGACTTCCATGTTGGAGGTCTCAAGTTCGAAACCCCTTGCTAGCGAAAGCAAGGGGTTTGCCTTCTAGGTCGAGCTCATCAAGCTTGGTGCGGGTTACCTCTCCGGTGTGGTTTGCGAGCTATTGCATAGAAGTGGGAGGAGTTTTACCCTGTGCACACCCAAAGGATAGCGGCTGCAGGTTTCCCTTGTCATAAAAAAAATAAAATAAAATCTTTGCAATTTCTTTCGGACTTCAGTATTTCTAATATACCATTGGTCAGCCATTCTGTGTAAAAATCTTGATGGCTTCTCTTTGGGTGTTACTACTCCTGATTCTTTTGGTATAAAAATCTTGCTTCCATTTGATGACCATTCAGAAAGTATAAGCCTAATAGAGTAAATATGATTTTTAATTGGAATATGGGAGCAGCTGAGTAATTCTACTGCTAAAAAACTGAATTTATTGTGCATGTGAACTACTGCTACTGCAAATATAAGGCCATCATGTAGTAGGAGAACATTTAAAACTGGCTCCTAGAATTGCAATTAACTCATCATGTTTTAGATTTGAAGAATTGTAGGGAGGTGATTGATAAATTTGACTAGTTTAACAAGGAACTAACTGGATAGTTGGCCCAGTGGTTTTGAAATGATTGATGAGCCTGTGTAACCAATCAAAACTTTAGGAGCTTATGTCACACTAAAAATTTAAATTTTCTGAATAATGCTGCTGAGCTTGACTTTTTCTAGAATGTTTAATTTGTTCAGTTGTGGCACAGTTTTTAGAGGATTCGAGTGAAAAGAATGTACACTGATATGAATAAAAGAGGGTAGTGCCGGCAAAATGAGCCCATATTTTGGTAACCCCCCCATATTTTAATGGGTTGGTGAGTGACTTTTTACATGGGTAAAATATGGGTTGATACCCATATTCAACCCATTAAAATATGGGTAAAATATGGATTAGCCAAATGAGTTGAGCTTCTAACTTTTATTCACTCAAAATTCATGATATCACTAAAAAATTGTAACTTCTCTTCCTTTTTATGTTCTTCTATAGAACTAATTATTTTTCTCTATAATTGAAAAGGTGAAGTCTTTGGCCCTCCAAAAATATATATTTTAAATGTACATTTCTTTTGTTAATTAAAGTATAATTATATTTTTATATTGGATAATAAATAAAAATGTAAAATAAGCAAATCTTGTATTAGTATTGACATTGCTTAAGCCTTAAAGTGCATTAAGCATGTTTTAGTCCTAAAATGCAACTATTCATCTACTTTGAAATTAAAAATATTTTCCCCTTGTTATTACATAAATTTATTTTATATTGAAAAGTTAGGATTTTTTTTTTACTTTTATGATACAATAAAACTAAATGAAGCATTTTCAACATTTTTCATCTAAAAAAAGACTAAAGTATTTTCTCCATGTTGAATTCTTAAGTAGAGTACTATTTAGTCGTGAAAATATGGGTAAACTAGTATTTTACCCAATCCATTTTTACCCATATCAAATATGGGCGGGTTGAATTATTACCCATTTTATGTTGACCCATTTTCAACCCCCCCATTTGCCACCACTAAAAGAGGGTAATGATTTCCAAAGTAGTGAAATCATTTCCAAAGTAGTCACAATGGTTTCACATTTGTGCAAAAATCATTTTTCCTTTTCATTTTGAGCTGTTTAGGTATAAGAATTATCATTATCACATTGTTGTGAAACTCAACAAACCTGATTGAAAAGGTTGACCCCTTGATGTTCAGCTGATTATTGCATTGGAATAGTTTCTTTTTGATGAAGGTTGCATTGAATAGTTTCTGTGTGGAAGCAAGTTGACTTCCTATTTCATTGTCAAGTAGACTACATGGTTTCTTTTTTGTGATCTGCTTCACTTTTGCACTATCAGCAGCATAGTTATTCAATTATAAATTTTTGGTGTACATGATTGTTTGCAGGCTGCTGACTTCAATGTCGAAGCAGCTCAGCAGGGGATTGTCTACATAGACGAAGTTGATAAAATAACCAAAAAGGTAAAAAAACCATCATCTACTTTATGAATTTGGATTATTGATTTTAAAGTAATCATTCTCATCAGTCATTTGTCTAGGCTGAGAGCCTGAACATTGGCAGAGATGTATCTGGGGAGGGCGTCCAACAGGCGCTGCTGAAGATGCTTGAAGGAACAGTGAGTGTTTATTGCAAATCATTTCATCTGTTTGTTCCAATTGCCTATTACTCTTGTAAACATGTTTACAAATTCATGTCTGTAGTTCTGTGACTTAATGTGTTCTCTTTTGAATCATTTTTCGGAGATCAATAATCTCACTTGCTAAGTTTATCTTTTTCTTCCTCAGATTGTAAGTGTACCTGACAATAGAGCACGGAAGCATCCACGTGGCGATACTATTCAGGTATACTGACTCTATTAAGGCCTCTTTTATCTACTTTTTCTTTTTGAAAGTTGCGGGCTAACAGTTTTGTGGGAAAAGCACTTACAACTTGCTATTTGGATGATAATATAGTTTGTGCTTTTAGAACCAGTTTGATTAAGTTAGGGGTGGAAAACAAATCTCTACTGGGAAAGATTGTTTGACCAAGGAAAATGACATGTCAGACGCTGACCTATTCAACAAAACATAAACAGGACGTCTTCAGCTAAACTACACATATGTTGGGAGGGGGAAGTCAAGTCAAATACTGGTTTATATGCCTTGCAGCAATCATCTACGAAGGATTTAAAGTTGTAACGAGCTGGACATTACTTGTTCACTAGCTCATCACTGTTCTTTCTAGATGCTGACAGCTCTGATATTTTTTCATATACTAATTTGCAGATAGACACAAAAGATATCCTTTTTATCTGTGGTGGAGTTTTTGTTGGTTTAGAGAAGACAATTTCAGAAAGGTAATCTGTCAAACTCAATTAATTTCATGAAACACATTTAGGTCAAGTGATATATTATAGTTCGACTTATCATTCCTTTCACAGACGACAAGATTCTTCAATCGGATTTGGAGCACGTGTTCGAACTAACATGAGAGTTGGTGGTCTAACTGATGCTGTAGTCACATCATCACTTTTGGAATCTGTGAGGAGATCCCTGTGACTTGAGCGTAGTTTTCTTTTCCGGATTACTATTTTGTAGATCTAATGACTCTTTGTTCTTGTGGAATTCTAGAAACCAAATGCATTGGAAGCATTTATTTGACATTGCTTTCTGTATCTAGGTAGAAAGTGATGATCTCACTTCATATGGACTCATACCTGAATTTGTGGGACGGTTTCCAGTTTTAGTGAGTTTATCTTCCCTTGATGTGGATAAGCTTGTTCAGGTTTGTCTACTCTTTTCGCCCTTTGGCAATGTAGTTTCTAGTTTCACATTTTCCTGATATAATTGGCTTTTGGGAACTCCGACTGTGCTAAGGAGGTTGATGACCAACTTAAAAATAGTCAAATTATGATGAATCCTCATAGTATTTGTTGATGAAGTCTTATTGAAATGGTCCCAACCAGAGTGAATTACACCCCGATTTTTAAATGTGGTTTTGATCGATTGATTGGGTGGGGAACTTTGGGAATTTTTCCTTTTGCTTTTAGGTGCTATCATGGACTGTTAAATAGTAAATCTGTTCTGTTATATGTACCCTCTTCCAATATTTGCCTTCACTCTCTTTCTTTGATCCTTTTTTTCATGTTGACATCAGTAAAATCATCTTTGTGCCTCTAGAATTGGAGCTTGAGATGCTGCTGCCGTGTGCCAACAATTACATTATCAAATTCTTCAAATAAGCCTTCATGCTTTACGATTCTTTGCATTTATAGTCTAGATCAGAAGTACTCTTGATTCTTGAATGTGTAGCCTATAATTCAAATATCTGATTTAAGTACCTTGGCCTAGTTAAATGCTTTAATCTTACAGTAGTAGGTTAATACTTAATACATGGATAGAGAAGTCAACAACAACATATCCAGTGGGATAGAGAAGTTAACCAACTGAAGAAAATGTGAAGTGTGTGGCTTTGTGTGTGTTTGTGAGAAGTCTTTTTGAGGTTCAATTTGCATGCATTGAGAAATATCTGTTTATGATTTTTGGACTTTCAGGAAAAGGAGAAAAAAAGTTATAGGCTGCTTGAAGATGAAAGAAAATATTTGAAGTTGATGTTCTCTTTTGCATTTCACCTTCCGTATTGTTTCTTAATTTTTTCCTTTTGGTTGTGGGTCCTTATTTTTGCTCTGCAGGTTCTCACAGAACCCAAAAATGCTCTTTGCAAGCAATACAAGCAAATGTTCAACTTGAATAATGTAAGCTTTTAGCTCAGCGCTGTTTAGCTTTAATGTTGGATACTTCATTCCTCTTAAAAAGGAAGTTTCTCTCTTTTTTCCAACACTCGCTAGAAAAATGGTAAAGAGAAGAAGAAGAAGCCATTCTTGAAAAAAAATGGTACTTCATTATGATGCACTGGATCAAAATCAGTCATGTTACCTCAAAATTGTTTGTTTTGACGGTACAGGTCAAATTACAGTTTACCGAGAATGCACTTCGAATTATTGCCGAGAAAGCCATTGCCAAAAACACTGGTGCACGAGGCTTAAGATCTATACTAGAAAGTATTTTGACTGAAGCCATGTTTGAGGTATGCATGACACTGCAATTTTTTTGTATTTGGCGTTAATTCTGGAAGAGCTTGGTAAAATATCTCACCATTTTACTCTCATCACATTGAGGCTACAAGGGAGGAGATCTATCACCTTTTATTTGGAAGTTTGAAATACCTGCTTTGTGTATTACTTCCAAAATTTTCGTGAGCACCCTATAAGTGGTTGGCATAGCTATCTTATTTGCTCCAAATTTCCAAAATGAACCTAAACATGATCTTTACCTGTCTTTTGAAATGTGCCTAAATATTGGTTTCAAAAGCTCCAAAAGTTCTATTAAAGTGCCTTTTCTCTCAAACCTTTATGACTAAATGTATTTTTAATCATGTAGCAATTACCTGAGGAATTGTTATTTTCATGCTCAAACGCGTCACATTCCCAAACGGTGCCTCAGTGAAATATCTTTACATAGCTCTCATGATCCTTGTGCTTTTTCGGTCACATGGCACTCAGAGGATCCTTTGTGCATGCCACAGCTGTTCTTATAAACCATATCCTGGAATATTGTGCACAGGTTCCTGGAAGCAAGCCAGGCGAGGAATCTGTAGAGGTTGTCTTGGTTGATGAAGAGGCTGTCGGAACAGCTGATACAATTGGATGTGGAGCAAAAATTCTTCATGGTAGCAGTGGGCTGGAGAATATTTCCCCTACTACTGGATCTTCAATGACAATGGTATGTCTCCTTTCATAGATAAGCATTTTAAGACAACTTGCCATCAACCAACCCGTCATTATTATGATCGCCAGTTATATTTGTATGAACGTACTGAATCTTGGTCAATAAGTGGGAAAATGTGTGAATCAAAGAACTGTTTGCTTTAGATTTTCCATGCTCTCTGGAAAGGATTGCTAAGTGTAAATTTCTTGAGTGATTTAGCAATTTTTTTCAGGAAAAGAATGAAGCAACAAAAGAAGACTTGGACTCAGAGTCTGAGGATCCGGCAAGAGCCTTGAGCTTGTGATCTCAGTGGTCTGTTTCTTCTCAATTTTCTTTTTTTGTGTGAATTCTTGTATATAAAGTATTGTCGAACATGCAAAGCTAGTTGGGGTTCCTTGTTCTTAAAAGAAGGCTTTTTGTATACCCAAATTTTTAAATTTCGAATTGAGTTTTTATACAAGTTCCACAACCTCTTCCCCTGGATACCTGATCCAATCCATTTTGACTTCCAGGACGATGCTAAAAATTATGCTGTTCTGTTTTCATTCCTATCTGAGGTTCTATTTGATGCACGTGATTGGTTAATTTGAATTTGAAACAGTGTTAAGGGGGGTACAACCTCAAAAAATGGGGAAGTTATCTCTTGTATATCATGTGAACTAGAGATTCTATGTTGCAATTGTATGGTGAGTTTTGCTTTGATATGCTTCTCTGCAGCAACAGGAGATACATGGATTTTGCACAAGTTGGACTCGGCATTCTCCAATTATATAATAGAACATCAACTTTCTCTTTGGAGATTAGTTAGAGCTTTGGTTGAAGTTTATTCATGAAAATACTCGCTCAACCACATCTACCTTTAACTTTTCAATTCCAAGGAATGAGTGCATGAGCTGAGTTCAAGTTCGGTTATAATAATCTTTGCCCGCTTTACAAGCAGCTTCATTGTCAATACTGGAGGATGAGGTTGACTTGCTGTGTAGGGGGAATCATTTATGGTTAACAGTCGTGTCAATGGCAAGGAATAAATTGAAGTGCTTACTCAAAAAACAAAATGCAGGACAATTGCATTTACACCCTCTCTCTCTCTGAGTTTTATGTATTCATGTTGAGCGTTTCTCATGGATGTAGATTTGTACAGTAGCTATTTTCAAGAAATTAGTCACTTTAGCATCAGAAAGGACCTTGGTTGGTTCATCTCTTCTTGATCTTGTCTAGTGAAGGTTTCTCGAGTTTAGAGGTTAAATAAGGATAGTTGAGTTGGTGCAGTACGTGGTATTTTATGTCATAGGAGCAAATTTTGTTCATCTGACTGCAAGATATTTAGACGACTTGAGCCTACAACACTTTGAATTTTTTTTAAGTTTTTGGGACTATTTTTCCTCTCTGTCATTCTCCTCAGCAACGTCCTATTTGTCATTCTCATTTATCTTGGGTTTCTTTGCCTTGTCCTTGTTCGTATTTTTGGATTTATTAATCCATCAACCTTTTTTTAATTTATTTTGAGTCATTTTCATGAATTTGGCGACTAACATACATAATTACGAAATTAGGCTAGTTTCACCTTTACTTGATGAATTTGGCGATCATGTCTACAAGATTCATTGTCTCTGTTGCTTCATTAGTTATTCTAATGAATGTCTCTGAATTTGCCCAACATTTCTCCTAATTTTAGCATTACTTGTCATTTTTTTTTTCGAGTTTCAAACCCTCTCTTCTCTCATTCCAATGACAGATAATTTGTATATCTAATTATGCGGCAGTCGTGCGTCCTTGCCCGATTTAAATCTTCAATACTTGGAATATTTTTAAAGGTTCTTGAACTGTTTTTGAATTTAAAACAAATGGCAAATAAAAGAGTGTTATTATTTTTTTTCTTATATTTTTTTTAAAATACATTCAAATAGCAAAAAAATAATAATTCAAATAATGATTAATTAATTTTATATATATATATATATATATATATTTATTTATTTATTTATTTTATTTTATTTCATTAAAAAAATATGAATTAATAATCTAAAAACGTGTTCCATTGATGATATATTGAACTCGACGAAATAATTGTTTTGTCGAATTTTCAAAGTCTATCAAAAGCATATCTATATATATATATATATATATATACTTATATACTACCTTAAAAGCATAAACTCCTAAACTGAATGTTGGATTACTATAATACCCCCAATTAAAAATACTCAATTTATTTTATTTATTAATTTTAATTATTTGTACTATATTAAATGTAGATACCCTTTCATATTAAAGGGTTGTGATTTTCTCAAAGAGATGTGACTTTTTCAAAGCGTTATGACTTTTTTGACATTTTCAATGAGTTGTGACTTTTGCAAAAGTTTGTGATTTTTCCGATGAGCAGTGACTTTTTCGATAGGTTGTAACTTTTCTGATGAGGAACAATTAACACCTATTAATACTATTATTTGTTAGCTATAAATAGAGGGTTTCCTCTCACTTTTAAACTACGATCTTTTAAAGTTTTCTACTCTTCTTCTTAAAAAATCTTAGGGTTATTTCCAACAGTTGATTAAGTTCAAAATTCAATAAAATTCGAGGTACCACATAAGAAAGAGTTGGTGAACAAATATAGCAAATCATTCATAAATTCACACTCGTATTTTTTCTTACGATTTTCATGAGTTAACAGTGACGAAAAGTTATGGGAAAACCAATAACAATATTAAACAAATATGAAAAAAGTCACATGATTTGGGTAAGATATTTTTTCTTTGATTTTTTATTTTTTATTTTTTATTTTTTTACCCTCAAATGAAGCAGTTTCTTTCTGAGTTTGCTAAAACAACGGGCATCAACGCTGTCCATTGAATCAGTAGTTTTGATGTTAAATCCACTATTTCAAAAATAGATTTTCACTTTTACTTATAATATGATAATAATTATTTTTTAATAAATATGTAAGTAAAAATGAACGAAGAAAGTAAAGTGTTGGTGACAAGAGAGTTTAATCAAACGGAATACTATAGTGAATATAGCATGAAAATATATTTTTGTCTTCCTTCTTCATTGTCTATGTATCGTTCCATATATATTTTTTTCCTATTATTTTTTGTTCATTTTAATTTGAGAAAATTTCATGTCACAATATACACTCCTTGTTAGCTATATAAAAATACATAAGAAAATAGTGATTGGTCATGAAGTAATCTTAAATAAAATTAAAGATTCTATAAACAATACTTTAAATTTTATTCATCTATTACTTTTTATTATTGAAAAAGTTTAATATATTATATCACGATACAACTTCTATAAGATTCTAGATACTTTCATTAGACAACAACTATATGATATGTACGTGGCAGGAAAAAAGAGAAAACTACAATTCTACAATAATAAGGTAAAAACTTAAAGAAATGAAATATTTTTCACCAAAGGTGATGTTGTTCATGTATTAAAATTAAATTATGCTACTGAAATATATATATCTAAAACAAAAAATTGGCCAAGTTAAATATTTGGCATAAACTCAAACCTCAATTTAACCATCATGCGTTATAACAATAAAGTACCTTTTTTTTTTTGTAGAATTACCCCTCTATGATAGTCTTACTCAAATATTAATTGGTAAAATATAGATTAAGTATAAAGATAAAATATTGAAATATTTATGATAATCCTTATTAGTGTCAAGCACAAACTAAATTTCAAGTATGAATATTTAAGGAAAAATTATATTTAAATGGTGTCCATCATTTATGTTCATAACAACTCAAGAGGAAAGACTATTGGTGACATTTTTTGTATTGATATTTTTTAAAAATTTTGTTGGTTAGATTTGTTTACAAAATTGAGTGAAGTAAATAATAATAATAATACTAAAGAAATGTCACTTTCTCCCCATATTTAACGTTGAATGTATTTTGAAATGTTTCAATAATATCTGGTCATTTTGATCTCAAAATACAACTAACTCTATGACAATTTGTATTAATCATTTAAAAGCAATTGTCCTATGTTCTTTAAATTATAAAATTATTTACTAAAAAGATTTAATTTAGTAATATTAATTCTATTTTACAACATCGTATACTATATATACGTGTGGTCATTCTCGCTGAAGTGAAAGAAACACACTCTCTCTGGCAGTAAGCCTTCTATCTCTCTCTTTCTCTCTTTTTTCCAATGGAATTTTCGTATTATGCTTAGGCTCTTAGGTTTTATGTGTTTTATGTCTTAGGTTGAATTGTGTCTTAGGTGCTTTAGGGTTTTATGTTGGAGAATTTGACTTCTTGATGTTTCTTGATTGAAATTCAACAATGTAATTGATATTGTTTTTGTTTTACCTCAGTGGTTTGTTATGTTCAAGAATTTACAATGTCATTGTGATTTTTGCCAAGATTCTACAATTTCTTTGTGATTTTTTTACCAAGATTTTACAATGTCATTGTGATTTTCTTACCAAGATTCTACAATGTCTTTGTGATTTTCACCAAAATTCTACAATGTCTTGTAATTTTTTATCAAGATTCTACAATGTCTTTCTGATTTTTATCAAGACTCTACAATGTCTTGTGATTTTTCACCAAAATTCTACATTGTTTTTGTGATTTTTGACCAAGATTTTACAATGTCTTTTCTGAAGTGGAGAATGCATGTATGGTACCTATAGTTGTCTGATGGATGTTTTGGTAACTACTTTTAGGCTTTTCTCTAGGGTTGTAAATGTTTGTGAAATCTGCAATGATGAAGTACTTGATTAAGATCAAATAGATTTTTGAGTTCTTCAAGTAAGCTTTCTCTTCTTCTTTTTTCTTGATGGATTTTCGTACTACTATTTCAAGATTTTCTTATGCCTACTGTATTTTAATTGTGTCTTAGGTTCTTTAAGGCTTTATGTTGGAGAATCTGACTTCTTGATGTTTATTGATTGAAATTTATCAGTAATTGATATTGTTTTGCTTTAGTGGCGGTTTGTTATGTTCCGAATTTACAATGTTTATGTGAATTTTTACCAAGATTCTACAATGTCTTTTCTTTAGTGAAAAATGTATGGTACCTACAGTTGTCTGATGGATCTTTTAACTACTTTTAGGCTTTTCTTTATGGTTGTAACTGTTTGTTGAATTTTTAATGGTGGATTATTTGGATCAAAGAGATTTCTGGGTTCTTTGTTGTTTTTATTTTTTCTTTAAAATCTACCAAGAGTTGAATGCCTGCTGCTACATGATTGGATGATATTATTTATTTTTAATAATCAGTGTGGTTGTCTTTGTCTTAAAGTGAAACGACCCCAAAAATGTCCGAAAATGTGCTTCGGAAACACCTATAATTGTAATTTCCATATATCTCAAAATTCGTGCATGATTTCGGAAATTCGATTTCATATTCTTATTCATGGGGTCAAATTGAGTGGGAGATGGGTCTAACCCGAATTTTAGAGCAACGGTATCAAAATTCGAAAATCGCAAAAAATGCTATTTGGAGGGTCAACTTTAAAGGGGCTTATATCTTAGCACACAAGGAACTGGAAGGTGAACAACCTATTAAATTAAAGCTCTTTGAGTTAGCTTTCCAACGCAGTTGGTTTCACTTCATTCCGAGTTAGGATGAGGGAGTTATGACCATTTTTGTAAAACTTGTTTGTGCAGATTTGCAATTTCCAGTGAGTTTTTTTTTTTAGGCGGGTTGGGGACGTTTTTTATAAAAAGGGGATATGTCCCATACTTAGTCATTTTTTTAACTTCGAAAACACTCTCTAAGCCCTCTCCAAAATTCCACCAAGATCCTCAACCAAATTCAAACATCTCAAGCTCTAATTCCGGATTCAAGACTCAATCTCAAGCTTCAATTCTCCATTCCAATCTTCATCAAGAATTCTCCAAAGTTGAGGTATGTGGGTTTGATTGTGGAAACCTTCCTTTCCACAAGTCCAACCATTTATCCTCTATTTCCACTTCAAGTTTATGGGTCCTTATGATTAGTTATGAACTCTTGAAGTATGGAATTACTACTACACACCCTATTATGGTCTATTTTGCATATTATCATGAAATGAAATTATTATGTGATGTTTATGGTTTTTATGCTTCCATGATCAAATTATGAAGGTTGATATATATATGTATGTTGTTGGTGGGCTGATTTATATGGATTTTGGAATTAGTTGGACTTAGTACTCTT
>JAJOOH010003225.1:0-46221 GCA_029582605.1 Solanum gracilifrons | reverse complement strand
CAGGCTCTGTTTGATTACAAGGATGTTTTTGCATCATCTTATGATGACATGCCTGGATTAAGCACTGACATGGTGGTTCACAAGTTGCCGATTGATCCTAAGTTCCCTCCAGTAAAGCAAAAGTTGAGAAAGCTTAAAACTGACATGAGTGTAATAATTAAAGAGGAAATCACAAAACAACTTGAGGCCAAAGTCATTCGAGTCGCGCAATATCCTTCTTGGTTAGCCAACATCGTACCCGTCCCTAAGAAAGACGGCAAAGTTCGTATCTAACACACGTCGGTGGGGGAAATATCTCCTCATATGCCCTGGTTCACCACAATTGTAGCAAGTACGATCAAAAGATGGTCTGTCACCCACCGAAAGCGTGACTTCCTGGCTATCCTGGAAATTATGAGATGGAGTTTCCAAGTAATTACTTATAGAGGTGGGCATATCAGACTGAATTGGCTTGGCTACAAGCGTTGGCCTTCCAGGCCCCTTGGAATAAGACCTTGAAAGTTACCCGAGTTCTTGCCCCTTTTTGCCCATGCCTTAGTTTGACCGCCTCGCCTCACCCCCTCCACTTTCTTAACATAGTCTGTTACCTCATTAAAGCTCCTCTCTGAAGAAGTCATATGAACAGATAATACCTGCAACTCAGAATTTAGTCCCCTAATAAATAACCAGATCATCTTCTCCTCAATAGTCACCAATTGATTAGCATATCTAGACAAAGCATGGAACTTTGCCTCATAAGCAACCACAGTCATACCACCCTACTCCAAAGCCATGAACTCATCCTTTTTGCGATCCCTCAAAGTCGTAGGCACATACTTCTCTAGAAATAGAGCATGAAATTGGGTCCATGTAAGTGGAGGTAAAGTAGAAGAGTTGCATTCCATATAAGCTGTCCACCACTGCTTAGCCTCACCTTGAAGTTGAAAGGACACGAACTCAACCCCATGCTTATGGACAATTCCCAACTTTTGAAGCCTCTCATAGAAATCTAAGATAAACTCATAAGCATCCTCATTCTAAGAGCCAAGAAACACAGGAGGCTTTAGCTTCAAAAACTTAGTCAACATTTCGTGCTCATTACTAGTCATAAAAGAACCCAACAAAGGATGGAAGAAAGCATCATTACCTCCAGTCTCACCCACCTTGGGAGCAGTGCTAGCAACAGGAGGATTAGTAGGAGCTTGAGTTGCTTAAGTAGAAAGAAGCACTCCAGGACCAACCAACCCTTTCAAGAATGACATGATCTACCGAGCTAACACTGACTCTGTGGTGGAACATCGGTAGTCTCAACCTGCACCTCTTTCTCTTTTCCCACATCCTCAACATCAACATTCTCCTCTTCAACCTCTTCATGATGCGCATGAGTTTTCTCATTCATAGGAGCATTCTCAACATGAGCTCCATTCCAAGCAGGCACTACTCTTCCACGGCCTCTACCCCAAGCTCTTTCTCTACCCTGCCTGGACCGTGACCTCTCCCTATAGATTCCTCAGCTGGAGTATTGACGAGAGCTACGGGCCTAATTCCGTTGAATCTAGTATTAACCATCAGTGAACAGAAGAGTGAAGAGGGTTAGATACCAAATTTAATCACTATATACCAATTGGAATCAAGTCATAGCACGAAAGAAGACAAGAGAAAACAGAGAGATTTCCTAAAGTCATATAGCCTCTCGAAGAAAAGTAAAGTCGTCACCGTACCATTCCGCAAGACTCTACTAGACTCGTTTTGGTACATCGAGATCAATGAGCCTAGCCTCTGATACCAACTTTGTCACGACCCAGACCGTCGTGATTGGCACCCACACTAACACTCCGGTGGGATAACCACTACTACAGTCCAAACCAAGCAATTAAACAAAAACTAAGGCATTTAAGTTACGGAAGAAAGTTAAATACTATGGAAAGAAATAGGGAGTTCCTATAAACTCCAACAAAAGTCTAACAACGAACTAAACAATGCGGAAGAAATAACCTAGAATTTGAAAGTCAATGTACCAAAACATCTAATAATAAACCAAAAATCTAAACAAGAAGAGATACAACCCGAATCAAATGAACGAACACTAACTAGAGCAAGTCTAAGTTCGAAATGGTGGGCATAGACGAAAGAGAACTCATGGCAGCCCGGATGAATTGGCTCACCCTTGAATTCGAACGATCACCGATCTTCTAAGAAAAGTCTGTTAGTAGCCGCTTGAAGATGCCTTGTACTCAATAAAAATAAGATCAAGTGCAGTATCAGTACACAACCATAGTGTACTGGTAGGATCACGCGACCCTCACCCTGCTATAGCGACCTCGCCAAAGCGACCAAATGTACCGCCAGAGCGGCTTGCATGAAACAATGAGCTATTTAAAGAATTCCAAAATCCCCATTTCACAACACATCTCTAACCCACGACGCTCATAAAATACCCTTCATGCTAAGGTCGATTCTGGGAGTTCTACTCGCCTGAATTCAATTTCGTAAAGTCGTACAGATTCCTTAACGAGTTATCTAACTACACATGTAATAAAAATCATAAATAATTCACCCGATTGTTACCAGGTTTCCCTACATCTCAATGACTCCAATTTCGTCCAAATCTAGACTAGGTTTGAAAAATCCAAATATTACGAAAAAGTTTTTCGGCCCCAAATTTCCCCCCGTTGGCATTTCTATCACGACGGGACTCGATCGTTACACAACAACATCATTAATATTGAAGAAAACTTGGTAGTGTCAAAAAACTACTACTCTTTTATAAGAACAACACTCATTTATTTCTTACAACTCACAATAATATTACCTCCACCCTATTTTTCTTACTAGCGCAAAGTCGAGCTTATAGAGATTTTTTGGGCAATATGCCTCACCGAGCTATCTTGAAATATCCCTTTCTAAGGGGTAATACAATATTCTTGGATCCTTTTTTCAATGAGATCCAATAATTCTTGTCCATATAGGGACTTGGTTTTGGGATCTCTTTTCATCAGTTTATCCCAGAAATTATTATAGAAGGTCCTATATAAACAAGGAATTTGATCATCGGTAAAACCCACTTCTGGAGTCCATTTATGAATCCAAGGAATAGAGAATTCAATGAAAAAGTATATTTGTTTGATTTTTTCAATGTAACAGATATGATCTATGTGATATAATTCGTTAAGATCTGGCGAAACTTTAACCCATTCTTTGTGTAACTTAAGAAATGGATCTGGTAAAATTTTAATCATCGGACCGTGGTATCACCAACAGTTCAGAAACCAATTTGGGATTAGTTTTACGAATATCTTCGCATAATTTTTTATAAACCAAGTATGCTTATATCTCTGATTATTGTAGATGAGGACTTTATTAAAAGAATGAATATAGTCCCAATATGTAAAATTCATAGAGACTTTATTTAGGCTAATATGCCTTTCCTTCATTGTGGAGATACCCAAGTCTTCAACAGATATAATTTGTTTGATTATCATTTTAGAGAAGTTATAAACATTCTCACTGGTGTTATATCTTGAAAAGTGCTGAAATTCTTCACTACCGGTTCTTATCAGAATCGTCTCATAATAAGATAGGGGTTTATATGACTCACCCAGGAAATATAATCCGTTAACCAAATATCGGTGGAATATCTTTTAGGGTTCTTCCTTTAACTGAATGTCTGAATTTTCCAAAAGAAATATCATTTCTTTCTTGGATATTTTTTCATATGATTTAATATCATCAACATCTTCTTTTGCTATGTATGCAAGGGTATCACTTTGCTTTTGCGATAAATACGCCTGTAGTTGTGCGTATAATGGAATATTTTCTGGAATATCTTCCAGATGTATTAAAGAAAAAACCTTCTTTTTAGAGGACTTCAGATTTATCAAACTCATCCCCGCTCTTTGTATAATTAGAGAGCTAGATGAGGAGGACGATCCTGATGATCCTAGGGATGATCTTCCCCTTCCTCTGGCCTTGGTTACCCAAGGAGGGTCTATTGTGCAGTCTAAACATTTTATTTTATTCGAATACCACATAATATAAATCATAGTAATTACGTTAATAATCATCAAAATCGATGATCTCTTCGATATTATGAATAGAGAATATGTCCATCACCATATGATCTATAATTTTCCACAGAATAATTTCCTGGACGTCTCGATTGGGAGTAATCACTTTAAGTATAGTAACTAAAGTTTTATTAGTAAAGAAGGGAAATAGAAAACTCATTGTGAAGATAGATATTCTCTAGATAAGAAATCTGGAAGAGAGTTATCACTTTCCTTTTTATAATGAATTTCAAAATCAAAAGGAGCTAATTGCGTCTGCCACCTAGCAAAAATCAATTTTCATGCATCATGTTTGAAATATTTATCAAACATATATTTCAAAGATTGTGCATTGGTTTTTATTAAAAACTTTTGATTATACAAATCATCTTGAAATTTTAATACGCATTTAACAATGGTCAACATTTTGTGAGCCACCGTAGCATATTTCTTTTGGGCATCGCTCCTGTAACGACCCGAGAGCACCCCCTAGTCGTTACCGGCGTATTCGACCTCGAAGAGGTGATATACAAGCCCTTTGCATTCGTCACAACATGTATCATAGAATAAAATCACGGAAAGTTTAAAACTTTTACTTTGGAAGTTCAACTTCACTTCATATATGAAAAATAGAATCTAACTTCGTCACAATGTACCATCAAGACATAGAAGTATCGAAAATGGGACTTAGCCCTTACATCAATAGGATGTTTTGAAAATATGAAGTACAATAATGTCTTTCAACATAAGCAAAGAACTAAACATAGAAGCTAGATCATAGGGTCTTGTCCTCGGACTTGAGGACTCACCAACTTGAAGAAGCAACTCCAATTGTCTTGAGAAGTAAGCTTGAATCCTCAACTGCCCGAACCTAAATGTTTGGAAAAAGGGAGAAAATATGGGTTAGTACAACTCAAGTACTAAGTATGGCTATGATGCATAAAAACCATTGAAACATGCATAAAGGACATTTAGTTAAAACATGTTTTTTACCAAGTATATCCAATATGCCCACAAAGTAAGCATCATAGTCCAAACCAACATAATATCATCCCAACATATAGCCAACCCAACTAATTCTAGTGCAATGCAAATAATAGAATCCCATAACCCTATTTAAAGCCAAGTATCAAATTAAGCAACCTACTTCATGCATACATTCATAAGATCATATTTCATCATAACTTACCACATTCATAATGATCATACATAACATAGCTTCAACATACATAAGTCATAATAATCATAATCATAAGAGAACACTACTACAACCATCTCTTAGGATCCCACAAGTGCAATGTGCAAGAGAAATCCCATACCCTCCCTTACACTATGTAGAAACCCGTAAGAAAGCCTAGTAAGAGTTCACACCTTTCATACCTTCATTTACTTTTACATTAGGGAAATATTGCAATAACCGACATAGACCATGAGAGCTACATGGAATCCGGTGTTCTAATCTCACACTGAAAAGAGAGGGTTAACACTTGCCTAAGGTGTAACCATTTCTACATAGATATCTAGGTGGATCCACTAAGCTAGATTCCTATGTGGGCACATAGTTAAGGGTCAAGGAGATTGCTTCTACAAACCCTATCTTCCTAAACGTGGGGGTTTCCATCTCATGAGACAACACATACTGTAGGTAATCAGGACTTGCTAAATGCGAGGAAACCCATGCGGGGAGCCTAACTTACTTAACGTGAGACCCCCATCTCATTTGCATGCCCTTTCGGTGCTAAGCATCTAATTCCCTTTTGTAATCATCTTTAGTCATAACATAAGTTCACATTAGCCTTTAATAACCCTTTATGTAGACATCTTACCATAATAGCTCATATTTGTTCATAAGTGAGTAACAATCCTTTCACTTTAGAGGCACTTAGCAAGTGAGTAAACCTTTCACTTTACATTATACTACATTCATGAGAACTACCTTTCAATCATATAGCAATCATACCATAATATGCATACATACATCATAGCTAATTGAAGTGTAGAGGGTTAAGGATGAGGAAACAAGGTAATCAACACTACAACAAAACATTAGGTATAGCATCATTATAATCTAAGTAATTCACCTTTCCTACTTGAGTTCAAAGAAGAACCGACCTTCATACCTTCTTGCCCTTCGTGGGACATCCATACTTCAGTTATCAAGCAATTCATAACCAATACATAATACAAGGTAATTCATGAAGTAATAACATAATCAACATCAATATAAGCAATTAACATATTCCCTTCATAGCCTTCAAGGCTTCATTCAAAGACTCAACCCTAATTTCATAGAAATTATACATAACCTAGGGTAGAATCATCATACAAACATGAATTACATAACATCACATTTAATTCATAGCCTTCAATCAATTTCCAACACTAACTAGGGTTAAAATTAGGAAAAGAAGGAGAAACATGGTCTCATGGGGAATTCTTCAAGAAACCACCAATACAACATAAATTAATCCATAATTGTTCATATAACATCAATAAAAGTCAGTTTATAACATCAATTTAACTTTAGAAAGAAGACCCACATTTTTTGGATTGAAACATAGAAATTGGAGATTTTGAAATTCATCTTGAAGGGGCCTCTTGGGGAAAGGAATCCCAAGAGTTATAAGCAACCATACCCTATTGAAGAATTAACCACGAAAATCCAAGTTGAAACCTTGAAGAGTTGGTCTTCTTCTTGAAGCTCCAATCTTCTTCAATGGAGTTCTTGAGAAGAGAGAGAGAGTAAAGAGAACGAGGAACTTTAGGTTTAGATCTTTGGGGTATTGTATGAGTGATAAAAGTGAGGTAAATTGACTTAAAAATCATTATATACACGTCCCCTAAAGTACCCTAAATACCCCTCACTTAGTTGGACTCTTTAATGAAATAAAATCGATTTTTGAACTTTTGCATTTTCGTCGCGAAGCAAGTCTGCGACGCGGAGCTATTCCCTGAAGATCTTGCGAATTAAATTTCGACACAGTAGAATCCGCGACACAACCGCTTCATGAACATGATTCTTTCTCCTTGGGGTAGCAAAGTCGCGACGCGTACCTATTCCCACCAAGTGCAATTTGCAAGCTGCCTTGGCCAAGGTTGGGGTCCTCTTTGGGTCCCCTTAGGGTAGCCCCGGGGCGTCGTATTCGAACATTTTGACCCTATGAACATATATTTACCTATTTTAAACCTTTTTACAAGATTATACCATCATAAAACACACCCAAACCTGCCCAAAACCCAAGGATACACTAGAACACATTCTTCTCTAGTTTCCGGACGTCGTGGTTGTTTCTTGACGTTTAGACTCTTACTCTCCCAAACCAAGTCAATTGCATTAATTTAGTTTTTGAAACATCATTTTAACTATTTTTAAGTCATTATTCATAAGGTGAGGCTCTAACTTAAGTCATAGAATTTCCGGGGTGTTACAATATCCACCCCTTAGGAACATTCATCCCCGAATGTCACTTGGACTTCTTTCTCGGGAGACAATGACTCAAAGTAGCAGCACAACAACCAGTCACATCAACAACATCATATCATCATATCATATTGGAATTTAATCCACAACATCACTATGCTCAAAACTCTTTACTTCACATAAGTATAGGAGGAACTACCTTCTCCATATTCAATGAGCATCACCATATATATTAAGCAATCAACAAGAAATTTCTTTAGCAAGACAACATCAAGCATGCTCATTACAACTCTCATGAAGACAACATCACACAACATCTGTGGGTGCAATTTCAACAATGAGAAACAAAATTCACGAAAACTAGAAAAAACAACTTTAAGAATGAATTTTCAAAAAAATATGCACATACAAGGAAATCATGTCATAATCATCAACACACATGATTTTCAATTTATACCTAATTAAGAGAGACTACTAACCTCAACTTTGGCTAGGAGTAGGAGGAAAAAAATGAGGGTAGCGGGACTTCATGTCGGCCTCGACCTCCCATGTTGCACCCTCAACTAGGTGGTTTCTCCATAGGACTTTCACGGAGGCCACCTCTTTATTCCTCAACTTCTTAACTTGTCGACCTAAGATTTCGACCGGAACCTCTTAATAAGAAAGGTTCTCATTCACCCCTAAACCTTCTAGAGGGAGAATGGACACCGGGTCACCTATACACTTCTTGAACATTGAAATATGGAACACTGGGTGAACAAAGGCCAATTCCATGGGTAATTTCAACTCATAAGCGACCTTTTCAACACGCTTCAAGATCTCATAAGGCCCAACATACCGGGGGCTAAGCTTTCACTTATTACCAAACCTCATCACCCCTTTCATGGGTGAGATTTTTAAGTAGACCCAATCACCTACTTCAAATTCAAGATCTCTCTTTCTATTATCGGCATAAGACTTTTGCCGAATATGAGCTATTTTCAACCTATCCCTTGTAAGTCGAACGTTTTCCGTTGCCTCATAGACTACCTCGGGACCAAGAAGAGCAAATTCACCTACTTCAAACCACCCAACCGGAGATCGACACCTTCTACCATAAAGTTCTTCAAAGGGTGCCATAGCAATACTTGAGTGGTAGCTATTGTTGTAGGAAAATTCTACTAAAGGTAGGTGGTCATCCCAATTACCTTTGAAGTCAATGACACACGCTCTGAACATGTCTTCTAGGGTTTGGATGGTGCGTTGCGCTTGACCATCCGTTTGAGGGTGAAATGGGATACTAAGTTTCACTTTACTACCAAGCCCACTTTGAAAAGACCTCCAAAAATGGGAAGTAAATTAGGCACCTCTATCCGAAATAATCGACAACAGGGCCCCATGCAATTTCACAATCTCCTTAATGTACAACTTAACATAATCTTCCGCCGAATAAGAAACCTTGAAGGGAAGGAAATGGGTTGATTTAGTCAATCTATCCACAATGACCCAAATGGAATCATGTTTCCTACACTTTCGAGGCAAACCTACCACGAAGTCCATATTGATCTCTTCCCACTTCCAAGTGGGGGTATCAATATCTTGAGTTAGACCTCCCGGTCCTTAGTTCTCGGCTTTGACTTATTGACAATTTAAGCACCTAGCCACAAAATTTGCTATGTCTCTTTTCATTCCGTTCCACCAATAAATCTCACGTAAGTTGCGATACATTTTGGTGGCTCCCGGATGGATGGAGTATTGGGACCCATGGGCCTCCTCTAAGATTGTCTCTCTTAAGCCATCCACATCCGGCACACATAATCTCCCTTGTTGCCTAAGAACCCCATCTTCTCCTTGAGAGAAAGTTTCTATTGCTTTGTTGAGAATCGACTCTTTTAGTTCCATCAAAATAGGGTCAAGATGTTGCTTAGACTTCACGTCAACAACAACCGATGACTTGGAATTATGATGGACCATGACACCTCATTTTGGGGAATCTTCAAGTCGGACACCCAACCGGGCTAGCCTATGTACATCATGGGCTAACTCTTTTTTCTCTTCTTCCACAGGTGACACACTACCCATAGATATACGACTCAAAGCATCCGCAACCACATTCGCTTTTCCAGGGTGGTAAAGGACACTCATATCATAATCTTTTAAGAGTTCCAACCACTTCCTTTGTCGGAGATTCAATTCTTTTTGGCTAAAAACATATTAAAGACTCTTGTGGTTGGTAAACACATCCACATGTACCCCATAGAGATAGTGTCTCCAAATCTTTAAAGCAAAGACTCCCGCCACTAGCTCAAGGTCATGAGTTGGATAATTCTTCTCATGCACCTTGAGTTGTCTCGAGGTATAAGCTATAACCTTACCATGCTGCATGAGGACACCGCCCAAACCCACTTGGGAAGCGTCACAATATACTACAAACCCTTCGGTGCCCTCCGGTAAGGTCAAAACCGGAGCGGAGGGGAGCTTCTCTTTCAACTATTGGAAGCTATTTTCACAAGACTTCCACCATTCGAACTTGGACTTCTTTTGAGTTAAGGCCGTTAATGGAGATGCAATAGATGAAAATCCCTCAACAAACCTCCGATAGTAACCGGCCAAACCCAAAAAGTTTCGGATGTCGAAAGGACTCAAAGGTCTAGGCCAACTTTTGACCACATCGGTTTTCTTTGGATCAACTTCTATACCCTCACTAGAAACAATGTGACCAAGGAAAGCAACTGATCTTAGCCAAAACTCGCACTTTCTAAACTTAGCATAGAGTTGGTGATCTTTGAGGACTTGCAATACTAACCTCAAATGATTCATGTGATTATCCTCACTTTTAGAGTATATCAAGATGTCATCAATAAAGACAATAACAAATGAGTCTAGAAAATTTCTAAACACACGATTCATAAGGTCCATGAAAGCCGCCGGGGCATTTGTAAGACCAAAAGACATCACTAAGAACTCAAAATGACCATAACTTGTTCGGAAGGCTGTTTTTGGAACATCAACACCTCTTACCCTAAGTTGGTGATAACCCGACCTCAAATCAATTTTTGAAAAGTAACTCGCTCCTTGAAGTTGATCAAATAAGTCATCAATCCTAGGGAGTGAATACTTATTCTTAATGGTCGCCTTATTTAATTGTCGGTAATCAATACACATACGAAGAGATCCATCCTTTTTCTTCACAAATAACACCGGTGCACCCCAATGAGATATACTAGCTTGGATGAAACCCTTATCCAACAAATCTTTGAGTTGAGCTTTTAATTCCTTCAACTCCGCTGGGGCCATCCGGTAAGGAGGGATCTAAATGGGTTGTGTATCCGGCAATATATCTATGCCAAAATCTATTTCCCGTTTGGGAGGAATCCCGTGTAAGTCATCGGGAAAGACTTCCGAAAAATCCTTCACTACGGGGACTGACTCCAAATGCTAAAAAACACTAAGAAATCATCTAGAAAGTAAGACCCTTTTCTACCTATGGTGGCTACATGGTTTATGGGGGCTGAGAGTTGTCTGAACTCTGCCCCATATCGATGCTCAATACTACTCCCAAAATATACTAGCTCATATGTTTAAAAACATAATTCTACGGTTTGAGATAACTACTAAAAAACTAGCCTGAAGGCTCTCTTGGAAATTAGTGTTTCCTGTCTTGCTTAATTGTGAAAGAATTTACTCTTTACTGAAAACTAGCTCAATGGCTCTTCTGGAGATCTCAGTTTACTTTCTTATTTAAATGTGAAAACACATTATTCTTTGGGAATACATAGTCTTGATATACTCTTTTGAAGAAATGAACTTCTGTCTTTACTCTTTACTCTTTACTCTTTACTCAACTCAAAACTCAAGTCTTTAATACAAAGTTAAAACATTTGTAAAAGACTTTTGGAAGACTCTCTTAACTTCTCTTGACTTGGCTCTAAACTTCTCTAGATTTGACTCTTAAATTCTCTTGACTTGACTCTAAACTTTCCTTGAATTGAATTATGGATTCAAGGATGGTGATTTGTGATAGGAAAGATCTCATGATGTTTAGGAGTATTTTAAGATAGTTAAACATGAGAAATGATCAAGAAATCATTGTCTGGTAGCAGGTCCGTGACGCGGAGATGCATTTAAATATTTGGTCAAGAAATACATTTTAAGGCAGAAGGATCTGTGATCACTCCGTGATGCGGATAACATTTTTTCCGATCCTGAGGAACAGGTCTGCGACGCGGGCCTAGTACCTAAATTTGCCCGACTTCTTTCTTCTTCATTTTCTAACACCAATTAGCCTAAACTAGGTTCTTTTTCTCAAATTCTCTTTTGATTCAGATACACAGTATATATACACAAGAATCTTAACTCAAAAAACTCAAGGAAACAAGACTATACCTCAAGAAACTCCTCAATCTGAACTCCAGTTCAAGAACAAAAGCAATTCAAGAACACACATCAAGAACATTCAAACTTCCAATCTTTTTAGGATGACTTCACGCTGAAATAAACATGTTTGGAACGTGGGTAAACGAACCCAACATTATGAAAGTCTCACATTCCCTTTTAGGGATCAACCCTAGCGAAACAACTTCGATTCCGCAAGAAATCTCCAAGAACACTTGACTTTTCTCCTCTTAAGTTCTTCCTCTAAAAACTAAATAATTTACTAAAGACGGATTTAATTAATTGGGAAATGAAAATACCAAAATATCCCTTTAAAATTCGGTTAACTTTCTTTATTCAGAGAGCCCAACTTCAAAGGGGCATATCTCCCTCATACGAACTCCAAACTGATCAAACTCGGTGGCATTGGAAATAGAAATCAAAGATAGTTCCTACGGTGTCTTATAGAATACCTGATCAAGGAGTTATGGTTGTTTGAAGTTGACCTAAAGTTCATAATTAGCTTAACTTTGTCAAACTTTCCAAATTTTATTATTTCCAAAAACGGTGTCTTTCTAATAGCAGAGTGTTACAATAATATCTATATACAATAGAAAAATTGTAGTAGGACACCTTTTGATCTTAAAGTCCATCATAATGACAAGGAACTTGATATACTTGTCACTTTGATTTGGAAACGTGTCCTTAACTTGGTTCAAGTAAGAGAATGCCTCGTCAATTGTCATTTTTTGCTTCCTAGAACTAGCTCTATCAATAACACTATCACCACTTATATTACCCAGACCATCTTAAGAAACTTATGATTGACTTTGACACATAGAACCATCGCTAAAAGTTGGCAGTAAAATTTATTTGTCAAATGTATTAATATAGAGTAATGTTATACTCTCATCCACTTGAAATCAATATTTATCTTTGGATTAAAGAAAAAGATTTTAAAAGTTCATTCAAAGTCGACAAATCCTTTGATATGATACAACCAAAAGAATAGTGATATTGTTGATATGCTGGAGCCATTAAAATAACAATGAATTATCAGAAAAATAAAATCAATCTAGATCAACTCTAGCAACACAACATAGGTAAAGACCCAATCTTTTTCTTTAGTTGTGCGTGATAAAGTTGGGTAGAAGACAAAAAAATTGATTTTAAATACTCTAAGCTGTTAAGTTATAAAAAAAATGGCATCTAACAATTCTTGATCACTAACACACACATACTATACATAATAGGAATTAAAAATAACTAATTTATCAACAATTCACTTAAACAAGTTATGTACGTACAAACTCGATCCAAAAAAATGAACATAAGACGAAGATCTTACGAATCTCTGTGGGAAAACCCAAATGGAGAGTCATCTCTCAATCTCTTCATGCTGCAAAAATAGAACAACAAAAATAAGTTTTATAGTAAAAATATTCAAACAACAGATTCTCCATTTTCTATACGTACTCACCTATTCAGTAAAGTATGCAAAATAAAAATTCTCAAAAGATCTATCAACGAAAAATAGATTTGAACCATTTTTTTAAATGAGAGAATATAAAAAAATCTTTCTTCAGTTCAGTTGTCTCTACATATTTCCTCTCCCATCCTCTTTAAGAAATAAAGAGGTAAATGGTAAAGAAGTGAGGAAAAAAATAAATTGAGAAAAAAATAATATTGTTATTATATATCTCATGTACTTCTAATATCAAATTATACACATTTGTATATTGTATCAACAAAAAATTGTCAATATTCAAAAACAGGTAAAATTTTAAAATGAGCTTAAAATAAGTAATAAGAGTGCACATTTTGAAATTATGCTAGATTTTTTTACATCGCTATAGATTATGATAAATGACAATTATGAGAATTCCACAATGCGTTGTTAGTCATTTCTATTTTGAGTTTATTAATAAATTTGCAACTAATGCATTTCACCTTATATTTTCGAAACAATTGTGCGGTTAATAATTTTCTCACAAAACTCTAAGACTATGTTGGATATTTAATATTTATAATTAAACTTCAATTTTTGCAAAGAGGAATAAGATTACATCATCTTGTATATACGAAGAACTATATAATGCTGAATTGGATGACTTTATGAGGGTCATTTAAATGATTTCACCAAATGAAAAGGAATACTTTGGCTAATGGATAAGTTTACAGTCATTTGAATCTATTTCAAATGGAAAGAATATTATGTGATCACATTTCTTCTAACCAAATTTTATGTGATCGAAACTCTAACTCTCCTCAAGATTACTCGGGTAGGTATATCTACCAAATGGATCAGTTATGATAAATTTATTTGAATTTAAGTTAATAAATAGATGAATTAGTGCCTCACCCAAAAGTTGCCCAATTCGCTCACTATAGCAAATTTCTATTGCTTTATTTGTTGTTTTATATTTTTTTTCTACGTATTAAAATTATAATTTTTCTTTATTACACCAACATATAACATATCAAATAAGAAAAATTATTGTTTAAAACATTTTGATAAGATGGGTCAATCTAGCTAAGACATTAGTGTAACACCTCGAAAAAGTTATGAGCTAAAACTTAAACCATCCTTCGTAGTGAGTACGCTTTTACCAAGGAATTTAATTTTTTCTAAACTGTTAAGGTCACTAGATGTAGCACCTTGACTTTTAAAAAGAACTAAAGAGAATTCATTCAAGTCATTCCTAGGTTCCTTTATGTTTTGGGTCAACATTAAACGACCATAACTTTTAGTACAGGATGCGTTATGTGGCCCATAAGATATCAAATGAAAGGTATTTGAATTATATTTCTAATGCCACTGAGTTTGCTAATTTTCGAGCTTGTATGAGTGAGATATTCACTTTTGAAGTCAGGCTGTCCAGTTAAAAAGAGTGACACGAAAATATGAGGGGTATTTTGGTTTTTTCCTTCACCAATCAGATTTAATTCATTTTTAGTAGGGGTCTAGACAGATTAGAATCGGTTTCATTCATCCTCAATACTCTTAGAGTTTTGGTTGAGAGTTCAAGAAGAGAAAAGAAAAGAAAAGACGAGAAAAGATGAAAGGATCAAAGCATTCGTCGAGACTCTTGAGTTTTGTTGCGGATTTTCGCCATTGGTTTAACCCCTAACACTCTCTTTAGATGATTGTTTCATATTGTACTGTATTGTATTGTACTGTATGGTAGATACAATGTTTGGTTAGACTGTATTGTTTGCTGCTGTTTATTAACATTTTTATTGTTTGGTTTGACTGTATTGCGTTTTCTACTCTTGTTTTCTCTTCTCTCAAAACCCTAACTCAATTTCAAAAGCGTAAACTGAATCCAATCAGTTTAGATCCCAACTTAATTACCAAAAACGAATTTAATAAATTGGGTATGGAAAAGACAAAAATACCCTTCTAAAATCCGGTTTTGACTTTCCTTATCTAGACAACCCAACTTTAAATGGGCATATCTCACTCATACGAACTCTAAATTCCTCAAACTCAGCAGTGTTGGAAAGATAATTCAATGATATTTTCAAAGGTATCTTGTAGCACACCTAATTCATCCTGAGATAGGATTTATGGTTATTTGAGGTTGACCCAAAACTCATACTTAACTTAATTTTGTCAAATTTTCATTCTTTCCAAAAATGACTCTTTCTAATTCTAGCTCTTTCTGATTGCAGCGTGTTACAAAAATAGTCACCAAATCTCTACCAGTCGAGCACCTTTCAACACAACCTCCGGCAAGCTGCCACCAACCAGCAGCCTAGATTCCACCAAATTATCATCACATCAGCCTCCACTAGAGCGAAAAACAAACAACATCAGTGCTTCCTCCATTCTTCCTCGTCTCCGACCAAAACCCCTTTCATGGTTCCTCTCATTTCTTCCTCAATGGCTCCAGCGAGGAGCTTTTGCTCCGATGAACTGGAGCGAACATCAACCAGTGAGCTCCAAAACCCCACCAAAAAACGCCCTCTTTGGCAGGTCTCCAACGTCCAAACAACAGCCACGAGAACCCCTTTTATTTTCCTCGCTATTTTTGGGTGAAACTCCAATGCTGGTGAGCTCCAAAGCTCGCGAACAACAACTAACAACGAGCCAGCGTGCTCGTAACCACTAGATCTCCACCCACAAGCTCCACCAAGCTGTTAACACCAACAACAAACAACCAAAACACAGTCATGGACTCAAATAATGGCGGAAACCAGTCGGAGCTCGCACCACCACCCACTACTCGGCAAAGGAGTAATTAACAGTGAGCAACAAGCTCATAGAAAAGCAACAAAACCCAAAAGCCTTACTGTTTCTCAAAGGTTTTAACTCCTCCATACTTCATTTTATTTTTTATTGTTTGTTACATATTGTTTAGTGAATTTTGATTCTCTGTTTAGAATTTCCATTGAAAAATCATAATCCCGTCCTCTCCTCTATATTGGTTTGGCATCGCCGGTAGGAGTCGCTAAACTCCAAATTATTTGTTAATAACTTTTCTTTCCAGATCTATGTTTATAATGTTTTAACTTTATTTGGCTGCATTTAATTATAATTTGGTTTTATCTATTGTTATTCAACTTTATTTTATTAATTATTATGTTACCATTATTTTAACTATAAAGTTAGGCAGTGCTAAATTTTATTTATTTCATTATATTGTTTTTGTTGTTACCAGTTATGTTGCTAGTGGTTATTTTATTTTGATTTCATTAATCATCTTGTTATGTTAATTAGTTTTCACGCCCCGAAGCCACCCCCAGGACGCGGACACGGGACCTAGGATCACGAGTGACCCCAAGCTAACCCTACTAACCCTACTGGCATATCATAAGCATACTAAAGATAAACTGAATCAATAAATACTGTGCGGAAGATAATCATGAAATAATCTGAAATGATTGAGAATACCCATACTAAATATGAATATATAAAATTCTGAGAGTTTAACAACAACTGAAAAGTCAAACTCAAATACTAAAGCTGATTATAACTATGCTGAAATAAAGCCTTTATTGACTAGAAATGCTGGGATATGCCCCAACTAGATCTAGAAAATACTTAAACTAAAAACTAAAATAGAAATGAAACATGTCTGTCATCCTCTAATAAAGGGGACTCAGCACTGATGCTGCCGAGCTGGAGATCGGCAACTGATCTATGTGTGATCCAGAAGTTGAGGACCTAAACCTACATCGCGAGATGTAGCGTAGAGTATGCGTTAGTACTTGAAAGGTACTGAGCATGCAGGATAGAGTAAAACTAAACTATAACACAACTGAACAAAAGAATATATATGAGCAATGATAAGAGATAAGCATGATAATACACTGAGAATACTGAACATAAAGTGACTGAATGCAATGACCAAGTTTATAACATGCTGAAAGTGAAATACTGAACTATAAGAATAGCCGACATAAAATCACATGAGTTAAATGTGGAGTGTGATGTGTACGCAACATCGAGAGGACCCAATATACCCTGCCAGAAGTATAGATGCATGAGTGGCGTGATCACTAAAATGATGCCCACAGAGGGGACTTATAACCTACGGGGCACGTAGTTCTGGGACTATTCGGGTACGCTGAACCCTAGTCCATTTGGTAATAAGCTACTTCCAATTAATTATGTAATTAACATTTTATGACTAAATATCTGTAATATGGATAGCTCAAAATACTTATATGCAAAATTTGAGAATGCAACAATTATAACTGATAATGTGGCATTCGTAAACTGAAGCATGTATATCTGAAATAACTGACCTAGCATATGTAATTCATGAACTAAAAGAACTACATGGCTAGGGTTTTGAATTCATAAAAGAATCTACACAAAATGATACTAAAATCATGATAATCTAATTTGGATCATTCTAACAGCTAAAACCCAACAATTTCTAACATTTAAGAAACCCTATGTCTAGATAATATAAAGGGAATCAAGATTATGACTGAAATCTAGGGACCCAATAGGTGAACGGAACCCACTAGTGAAATCCCACATTCCTGGTGATGAATTCCACAAAGAAATCTTTTGATTTTGGGGCTGGAACTGATGAAAACTTGTTGCGTTCTTGAACTAGGGCTGCTCGACTCTTTCTCTGATTTTTGCTCTAATTTTTGCTTGACTTAGCTTAATAACTGATTAGGTTAGGTTCTAATTTGTTTACTAGGCTAAAACTGACCAAAACCACGTAGTTTAGGGGTTAAACGACGTAGTTTAGGTGTCCAATACATAGGGGAAAAGACCAAACGACCCCTGACTTAAAAGTCTGATGGGCTGACCACTGCCCCTATGATGGGCCGTCAAAGGGACCATGGACCGTGAAGTTCGACGTGGTGCTACACTTGGGTTAGTGGCCTGTTGGCTCAGGTCTACGAACCTTCCCACGGTCCGTCGTCAAGATAATGGCCTGTGAGGGTCTCCGTGGTCTGATGTCAGGCCTGAGGGATTCTATCTCCCCATCACGGGCATCAGTACGTCCCGTGAGGTGGTCCATGGCCAGTGAAGGGTCCCGTGGTCCAGTTCTACTGGGGTGTGCTAAAGTCCACGAGCAGGTCAACAGACCGTGGACCCTATCACGGTCTATGAACCCTATCGTGGTTCGCTGGTTCAGGTGTTTTCCTACTACATTTTCTAAGTTTGAGTTCCGAGGTGTTACATTAGTATTATTTAAATGTTGCATATTACTTTATTCTGTTCTTGTTAGCTTAATAGGATTGTTCTGTTGCTATTGTTTTTTATTAACTATATTATTTGTTCCATATGATATTGAAAGACAAGTTAAAATGGCCAATGAAAAAATTCTCCGTCAGTTTTGGAGGTCTCTACATTGTTAAAAGATGGAAATTTAGTTTAAGATTATATTTGTTATATGTTAAAATTGGCCGATAAAGAAATTATTGTCGATTTTCAAGGCCTCCCATGTTAATAAGACAAATTTTTTTTTAACGTTATTATTTGATTTATTCAAAATTTATTTACTACTAATACTTTTACTAAGTGTCTTTTCAGGTACCCAGAGTTTCTTCCCACTGAAGCTATTCGAATGAAGTTTGAATTATATTCTTTATTCATTATATTGTATATATTGTATATATCGATGTTAGGAAAATCTTAGGCCGTTTATTATCTTATTGTTTATTTTTTATTATTTGTGTATATTGCATATTTAGTATACTTGTATATCATTGTTATCTTCTCCTCAATTTGAAAAAATAAATTAAGTCGGGACCGATGGTTATTGATTTTGAAGGATGCCTAATAGCTTCCCTTCGGAATAACTTGAACCCCTTACCTATAATCTATTGGTTTCGTAGACATTCTTTAGTTAGTTAATTAATTGGTTTCCTATTTTTTCCTAAAATTAGGTGGTGACTCCTTTAAAACCCTTTTTTTCCTGAAATTCTTTTAAAATTGAATTACTTCAGTCTTTTGGAGTTACCATGACGTTTCTGTAACATCTCTCTATTTGAAAGAACTAGAAAGAAGTTAAAATTGGAAATAGTAATTTTTGGAAAGAATGAAAAAATTCTAGAAATTTGTTTAAGTTAAGTTTGAGTTTTTGGTCAAACTTCAAACGACCATAACTCTTAGGTCAAGATGGTTTAGGTGTGATTGTTGATACCGTAGGAAAGATCTTGGAATTATCTTTCCGACGTCGCTGAGTTTGTGCGATTCTGAATTCTTATGAGTGAGATATTCCCATTTGAAGTTGGGTTGCTCAAATAAGAAAAGTCTAATCCGGATTTTTGAAGGGTAGTTAAGTCTTTTTCTTACCCAATTATTTTAGTTTCTTTTATTGGTAACTAGTTGGGGTCTAAGCTGAACTTGGTCAGTTTACGCTTTTCACAAAGGGTTAGGGATTTTAGAGAAGAGAAAAGAAGAGGAGAAAACAGGAGAAGAAGCAAGGATTCGTCGATTTCTTGGAGATTTTCGTGTGGATTTCGCCAAAGGTTAATCCCTACGAGGAATGTAAGACTTTGATAACGTTGGGTTTGTTCAAACACATGCCAAGCATATTTATATCAATGTGAATTCGTCCAAAAGGGGTTGAAAGTTTGATGTTCTTGATCTGTGTTCTTGAATATGTTTTTGTTCTTGAATTGGGCTAAGATTGACAAGTTTTTGAGATTATTGCGTCGACTTATAGAGTTGTTTTGAGTTAGGTTCTTAGGTACATTTACTAGGTATCTGAATCTAAAGAGAGTTTGGGAAAAAGAGCCGAGTTTAGGCGGATTGGGGCTGGAAAATGAAGAAGGAAAGGGACGGGCGAATCTAGGTACCAGGTCCGCGACGTGGACCTATTCCTTAAAATGGAAAAATTATCCTTGCGGAGCAGAGTGGTCACGGACTGTTCTACGTCAAAAATTATTTCACGACCAAATATTTAAATACATCTCCGCGTCATGGACTTGCTTCCAGACAGTGATTTCTTGATCTTTTCTCATGTTCAACTATCTAAAAATACTCCTAAACATCATGAGATCGTTCCTATCACAAATCACAATCCTTAAATCCATAATTCATTTCAAGGAAAGCTAAGAGTCAAGTCTAGGAAAGTTAAGAGGCAAGTTAAGAGAAATTCATAAAGCTTTCCAAAAGTCTTTTACAAACATTTTAACTTTGTTTTAAGACTTAAGCTCTGAGTTGAGTAAAGAGTAAGAGTAAAAGTTCATTTCTTCAAAGATTATATGGGAACTAAGTATTCCCAATATTTAAAAATGTTTTCACATTTGAGAAAGAAAAGGAACATCGATTCCAAGAGAGCTTTTGAGCTAAGTTTTGTGTAATTATCTCAAACCAAAGAAAGAAGTTTTGTTTTAAAAACATATGAGCTAAGTATATTTTTAGGGGTAGTATTGAGCACCGATACGGGGATATGAGTTCATAATAACTCAAGTATCCATAAACCATGTAGCCATCATGGGTAGTAAAGAATCATACTTTTTAGATGATTCCCTAAGTATATTTTTAGCATAGACTAGTGGATCCACTTAGTTAAGGCGTTCTATATGACGGCACAGTGTAGGATAGTTCTGGCAGCGTGAGCAAGACGCTGTATCACCACTTAGGCTCATAGTGGTGGTATTCAGTTAGAGAAACTCCCACATTATTATATTACTTTATATGTAAACTGAATTGTTATTTTATTTCTTTAACAAATTCAGTTGCTACATCCTATTTTAAATGCTTTGTATAACTGCACCATTATTGTTGTTTTACTTTACATTTGAGTTGAGTTATTCATGAGTTGATTAAAGCCAAGGTAAGTGTTGTTTTCAGATTCCTTCCAAGATTATGTCTTGTTTAGTATTCCCTCACATACTCGTACATTTAATGTATTGCTGCCATTTGGCCTGCATCATTTTATGATGCAGACACAGGTAACCAGGATCAGTATCCAGTGCCTCGTTGATCAAGTTGAGCAGTCAAAGTCAGTTGGTGAGCCTCATTGCTTTCCGGAGGGCTCTTTCTTACATTGCTTTCTAGTATTTCAGTTATTAGGTTGATCGGGGGTCTTGTCCGAGCATCTCTCCTTGTTTTAGAGGTTTCATAGACAATTAGTAGTTAAGTTGTCTTTACCTTGAATTTCTTATGTTAAGACTAGAGTTGCCATCTATGGCTAGTTGAATGTTTTATCCTTAAACGTTGTGAGTTTAATTTGAGGCAGTTCTTTTATAAGTGTGAGTGATCATCGTTATCATGCTTACAGTGTTCCACTGAGTAAGTAAGCTAGACCAAGGGTTAGCTTGGAGCTAACAATGGTTCTCGAGTGCCAGTCCCACCAAGGGTGTAGGCTCAGGGCGTGACAAACTTGGTATCAGGGCACAGAGTTCAAGAGTCCTATGGAGTCTATGAAGTCATGTTTGTAGAGTCCTAGTTATCGGTGTAAAGTGCGCCACATCTATATTTTGGAGGCTGTGACACTTAGGAAATCATCTCACTTCTTTTATACTCATTCCGTTCGATAGAGTTTGTCTATATAAAGTATCTTTCTAATTAGTATTGGCGTGTGTTTTTTCAGTTAATCATGCCTCCACGAAGAACTATGAGAGGTTGTCCTGCTAGGCATAATGTTGAGGAGCATGCGATACCCAATGCACCTAAAGTGCAACCCCAAGGAAAAGTTACCAATGCTGAGTTTGGGGAGGCGATAAGAATGTTGAGTCAAGTTTGGACCAACCAAGTTGGACAGAGAGAGAACCGACATGAAGGGAATGATACTTCAAGGATTCCTAAGTTCTTGAGGATGAATCCTCCAAGTTTCAGTGGTTCAAGCACTACTGAGGATCCAGAGAGCTGCAAAAGGTTTTTGAGGTCATGCACATTGTCGATGCTGAGAGAGTTAAACTAGCTGCATATCAACTGAAGAATGTTGTTAAGACTTGGTTTGACCAGTGGAAGAAAGGTAGAGCTGAGGGAGCACCACCTGCGAGTTGGGCTTGTTTTGAGGAGGCCTTCTTGGAGCATTTCTTTCCCCGAGAAATGAAAGAGGACAACGTATGAGAGTTTCTCACCCTTAAGCAAGATTCAGTAAGTGTTCATGAGTATGGGTTGAAGTTCACCCAACTTTCCGGGAGATGGTTGCGGATATGAGAAGCAAAATGAGTATTTTTGTTGCTGGGTTGTCCCGTCTGTCCAACAAAGAGGGAAGGGCATCTATGCTAATTGGGGACATGGATATAGCAAGGATGATAGTTTATGTGCAGCGGGCTAAAGAGGGGAAGCTGAGAGATAGGGAGGAGTTTAGAAACAAGATGGCTAAGACAGCGGATGAGTCCGGGTAGCATAGAAATAATGTGAACTGGTCTTCTTTCCAACAAAAGCAAAAGCGACCTGCTCTATCATCTGCTAGTGCACCTGCACCCAGAAACAAAGGTGAGTACAATAGTAAAAATTCACAGCACTTCAACGCTAGACCTGCCCAATCTCAGGGTAGTGTGGCACAAGGAGGTAACTGTGCTCCTGCATGTGCTAAGTGTGGTAGATCCCACCCAGGTAAGTGTCGCGATGGCTCCACAAGTTTTTTCAAGTGTGTACAAGAGGATCACTTCATGAATGAGTGCCCTAGGAACCGGCAAGGTAATGAAAATAAGGGAAATAAAGCTCAAACTTCATCAGTTACTCCACCAGACATGGTTGCACCTAGAGGAGCTACTTCCGGTACTGGCGAAGGGGCAAACCACATATATTCGATCACTAGTCGTCAAGAGCAAGATAATTCTCCAGATGTTGTCACTGGTATGATCAAAGTCTTTACTCTTGATGTTTATGCTTTGCTAGACCCAGGAGCAAGTTTATCTTTTGTGACTCCTTATGTTGCAAATAATTTGGATGTTCTTCCTAAGAATATTTGTGAACCCTTTTGTGTTTCTATATATGTTGGGGAGTCTATTCTAGTTGAGCGAGTATATTGTGATTGTGTCATTTCCATCAATCACAAGGACACCATGCCTGATTTAGTTGATTTAGACATGGTAGATTTCAATGTCATTCTAGGTATGGATTGGCTTCATGCCTGTTATGCCTCCATTGATTGTAGAACTTGAGTTGTTAGGTTTCACATTCCTAATGACCCAGTTATAGAGTGGGGTAGTAGTTCAGAAGTGCCTAAGGGTCATTTCATTTCATACCTTAAGGTGAGAAAGTTAGTTTCCATTGGGTGTGTCTATCACTTAGTCCGATTTAATGACTCTAGTACTGAGATACCTCATATTCAGTCAGTTTCGATAGTAAGAGAGTTTCCAGAAGTTTTTCCTGATGATCTTCCCGGAATCCCTCCCTCCAGAGAAATAGACTTCGGTATAAATATTCTTCCAGATACTCGTCCTATATCTATTCCACCATATAGAATGGCACCAGCAGAGTTGAAAGAGTTAAAAGAGCAGTTGAAAGATCTCCTTTTAAGGGTTTTATTCGACCAACTGTCTCACCTTGCGTGCTCCAGTCTTGTTTGTGAGGAAGAAGGATGGTTCCCTTAGGATGTGTATCAATTATCATCAGTTGAACAAGGTTACCATCAAGAATAAGTATCCTCTTCCGAGAATTGATGATCTTTTTGATTAACTTCAAGGTGCTAGTTGTTTCTCCAAGATATACCTCAGATCAAACTACCATTAGTTAAGAGTAAGGGAATGTGATATTCCGAAGATAGAATTCAAAACCCGTTATGGTCATTATGAGTTCTTAGTTATGTCATTTGGTTTGACCAATGCGCCTGCAACATTCATCAACCATACGAATAGAGTATTCAAACCTTATTTAGATAGGTTTGTTATCGTATTCGATGATGACATACGAATATATTCGAGGAATGAGGAAGATCCTGCTATTCATCTCAGAATAATTCGGCAAACTCTGAAGGATAGAGAGTTGTATGCAAAGTTCTCTAAGTGATTTTTTTGGCTGGAGTATGTGGCATTCTTATGCCACATTGTGTCTGGAGAGGGAATTAAAGTTGATACTCAGAAAATAGAGGCAGTGCATAATTGGCCTAGATCCATATCTCCAACTTAGGTTTGGCTGGCTATTATAGAAGGTTAGTAGAGGGGTTCTCATCTATTTCATCCCCTTTGGCCAAGTTAACTCAAAAAAATAGTGAAATTTGAATAGTCGAAAGCTTGTGAAAAAAGCTTTTAGGAATTAAATAAGAGGTGGACTACTGCCCAGTATTGACCTTACCAGAAGCCATGCAAGGTTTTGTTGTTTATTGTGATGCGTCTAGAGTTGGTTTCGGTTGTGGGTTGATGCAGAATGATAAGGTTATAGCTTATGCCTCTAGACAGTTGAAAGTTCAAGAGAAGAATTACCCAACCCATGATCTAGAATTGGCTGCCATAGTATTTCTTTTAAAAATATGGCGCCATTATCTTTATGGTGTTCATGTGGATGTGTTCACCGATCATAAGAGTCATCAGTATGTGTTTACTCAGAAAGAGCTTAATCTCAGACAAATGAGGTGGTTAGAATTACTCAAGGATTATGACATGAGTATTTTTTTTCACCCAGGTAAGGATAATGTTGTTTCTGATGCCTTGAGCAAGTTATTTAGGGATAGTAACGCCCATTTTGAGAAAGATAAGAAAGATCAAGCAAAAGATGTGCACATACCTGCATGCTTGGGAGTCCGACTAATGGATTCAACAGAGGGAGGAGTACTGGTGGTGGTGAATGGTGCTAAATCATCATTAGTGTCAGAAGTGAAAGAAAAGCAAGACCAAGATCCTTATTTAATTGAATTGAAGGCGAATGTTCATAAGAAAAAAGTATTGGCATTTGAACAAGGGGGAGATGGCGTGTTGAGGTATCAAGGTAGGTTGTGTGTACTAAGGGTGGATGAACTCCATGAGAGGATCATGGAGGAAGCTCATAGCTCCAGATATTCCATTCATCCGGGTTCCACAAAGATGTATTCCGATTTGAGAGAGGTTTATTGGTGGAGTAGTATGAAGAAGAGCATTTTAGTTTGTTGCTAAGTGTCCAAATTGCCAACAAGTTAAAGTAGAGCACGAAAGGCCCGATAAGTTGGCTCAAAATATAGAACTACCAGAATGGAAGTGGTAGATGATCAATATGGACTTCATCACAGGTTTACCAAGGTCTCACAGGCAGCATCATTCTATTTGGGTTATTGTTGATAGAATGACAAAATCAGCCCATTTTTTGTCGGTAAAGACTACCCATTCAGCAGAAGATTATGCTAAGTTGTATATTCAAGAAGTAGTTAGACTTCATGGGGTGCTAGTTTCGATTATTTTAGATAGAGGTGCCCAATTTACTACATAGTTCTGGAAATTTGTTTAGAAAGGCTTGGGTTCAGTGGTGAACTTAAGCACTACTTTTCATCCTCGGACAGATGGGCCAGCAGAGCGCACTATTGTGACCTTAGAGTATATGTTGAGCACTTGTGTGATTGATTTCAAGGGTAATTGGGATGATCACGTATCTGTCATTGAGTTCACTTACAACAATAGTTACCACTCTAGCATCCAAATGGTTCCTTATGAAGCTCTTTATGGGAGAAGATGCAGATCTCCTATTTGATGGTTTGAAGTTTGTGAAGCTGGGTTAATAGGACCAAACTTAGTTCATCAAGCAATGGACAAAGTGAAATTGACTCAAGAGAGGCTGAAAACAGCGCAGAGTCATCAGAAATCCTACATTGATGTTAGGAGGGGGGAGTTAGAGTTTGAGGTAAATGATTGGATATACTTGAAAGTCTCACCCATGAAGGGTGTTATGAGGTTTGGTAAGAAGGGAAAGCTTAGTCCCCGTATATTGGCTCTTACTGAATATCAAAAAGGGTTGGTAATGTAGCTTATGAGTTAGAGCTACCCCAAGAGTTAGGAACAGTTCATCCGGTTTTTCATATTTCTATGTTGAAGAAGTGCATGGGAGTCCTTCACTTACAATACCAACGAAAGGTATTGGTATCAAGGATAGCTTATCCTATCAGGAGATTTCGGTTTAGAATCTAGATCGACAAGTCCACAAGTTGAGGACCAAGGAAGTAGCATCAGTCAAAGTCCTTTGGAGGAATCAGTTTGTTGAGGAAGCTACTTTGGAAGCTGAGGAGGATATGAAGAAAAGATATCCATATCTCTTTGAACCAGGAGAAATTCCAGACCAAGATACTAATTTTGTTCTTAGTACTATTTAATTTAAATACTTGATGTGTTAGATTTGATTGTTTGATGTTTCAGCTAAATGTTAGATGTTACACCCTAAACCTAGTAAGAGTACTCTCATTCAAGGACGAATGTTCCCAAGGGGGAGATATTGTAACATCTCGCTATTTGAAAGAACTAGAAAGAAGTTAAAATTGGAAATAGTCATTTTTTGAAAGAATGAAAAAAATTTGGAAATTTGTTTAAGTTAAGTGAAGTTTGAGTTTTTGGTCAACTTCAAATGACCATATCTCCTACCTCATGATGTGTTAGGTGTACTTCCAGATACCGTAGGAAATATCTTGGAATTATCTTTCCAACGCTGCTGAGTATGCGCGATTCTGAGTTTGTATGAGTGAGATATGCCCATTTGAAGTTTGGATGTTCAAATAAGGCAAGTCTAATCTGGATTTTTGAATGGTAGTTTAGTCTTTTCCTTATCCAATTATTTTAAGTTCGTGTTTTGGTAACTAGTTGGGGTCTAAACTGAAATTGGTCAGTTTACACTTTTCAAAAAGAGTTAAGGTTTTGAGGGACGAGAAAAGAAGAGGAGAAAAAAGGAGAAGAAGCAAGGATTCATCGATTTCTTGGAGATTTTCGTGTGGATTACTCCAAGGGTTAATCCCTACGAGGTATTTGAGACTTTGATAATGTTGGGTTCATTCACCCATGTGCAAAGAATGCTTATTTCAGCGTGAATTCATCCAAAAGGGGTTGAAAGTTTGATATTCTTGATATGTATTTTTGAATTTGTTTTCGTTCTTGAATTGGGTTGAGATTGAGAATTTTTGAGAATATTGCTTCGAATTATTGAGTTGTTTTGAGTTAGGTTCTTAGGTACATTTATTAGGTATCTAAATCGAAAGAGAATTTGGGAAAAAGAACTGAGTTTAGGTGAATTGGAGCTGGAAAATGAAGAAGGAAAAAGTCGGGTAAATCTAGGTACCAGGTTCGCAACGCGGACATGTTCTTCAGAATGGGAAAATTCTCCTCAAGGAGCGGAGCGGTCACAGACCATTTGCCTAAAAAATTATTTCACGACCAAATATTCAAATACAGCTCCGCGTCACCGACTTTCTTCTACGCAGTGATTTCTTGATCTTTTCTCCTGTTTAACTATCTAAAAACACTCCTAAACATAATGAGATCGTTCCTATCACAAATCACAATCCTTTAATCCAAATTTCAATTCAACGAAAGCTAAGAGCCAAGTTAAGAGAAATTCATAAAGTTTTCCAAAAGTCTTTTACAAACATTTTAACTTTGTTTTAAGACTTAGGATCTGAGTTGAGTAAAGAGTAAGAGAAAAAGTTCATTTCTTCAAAGATTATACAGGAACTAAGTATTCCCAAGAGTTAAAAATGTTTTCGCATTTGAGCAAGAAAGGGAACTTCGATTCCAAGAGAGCTTTTAAGCTATGTTTTGAGTAATTATTTCAAACCAAAGAAAGAAGTTTTGTTTTAAAAACGTATGAGCTAATTATATTTTTGGGAGTAGAATTGAGCACCGATATGAGGATGTGAGTTTATAATCACTCAAGTATCCATAAATCATGTAGCTATCATGGGTATTAAATAATCATACTTTTTAGATGATTCCTTAAGTGCTTTTTAGCATAGACTAGTGGATCCACTTAGTTAAGGCGTTCTATAGGATGACAAAGTATATGACAGTTCTGGCAGCATGGGCAAGATGTTGTATCACCACTTAGGCTCATAGTGGTGGTTGTCGGTTAGAGAAACTCCCACAATATTAAATTATTTTATATGTAAACTGAATTCGTATTGCATTTCTTTAACAAATTCAGTTGCTACCTCATGTTTTAAATGCTTTGCATAAGTGTACCATTATTGTTGTTTTACTTTGCACTTGAGTTGAGTTATTCATGAGTTGAGTAAAACCAAGGTAAGTGTTCTTTTCAGATTCCCTTCAAGCTTATGTCTTGTTTAGTATTCCCCTCGCATACTCGTGCATTAATGCCATTTGGCCAGTATCGTTTTATGATGCAGACATAGGTAACCAAGATCAGCATCCAGCGCCTCGTTCATCCAGTTGAGCACTCAGAGTCAGTTGGTAAGCCTCCTTGCTTTTCGGAGGGCTTCTTTTTACATTTCTTTCTAGTATTTCAGTTATTCGGATGATCGGGGGTCTTGTCCAGACATCCTTCCTTGTTTTAGAGGCTTCATAGACAGTCAATAGTTAAGTTGGCTTTACATTGGTTTTCTTATGTTAAGACTAGAGTCGCCATTTATGGCTAGTTGAATGTTTTATTCTTAAACGTTCTGAGTTTAATTTGATGTAGTTGTTTTATAAGTGCAATTGATCATCGTATTATTTCTTCATGTCTTCCGCTGAGTAAGTAAGTTAGGACAAGGGTTCGCTTGGGGCCAACAATGGTTCTCGAGTGCCACTCCCACCCAGGGTCTAGGCTCGGGGCATGACAATTTCTTCCTATTTGAATAAAGTAGGGATGTAAACAGAATGCCGACTCCGCTGGGGATATAGAGGTTCTAAACATTATGAATTCAAATTTTCAAATTAGGGAGCATTTTCTTTTATTATTTTATACCTTGTATTTTGTATATTTTGTTGATTATTTATATATTGTACTTGAGGTTTATTCTTTATCTGTTTTCTGTTATATACATTGTTGTTGCATTCATGGCATTTACCATTATATGTATAGTGTATTAAAGAAGGGTTTCTGCGTAATCGTAGTCGGGCTTTTTAATACTCAACCCTTTCCGGAATGATCGACAATTTATTAGTTCGCCAAGCGCTTATTGGTTGTCGTGAGTTCCATCCTAATTTGTTTGCTTAGGTTCTAGTATTTCAGAAGCCACTCTTAGTCAACTAGCGTAGAGCGAAACCAAATCCCGAATTTAGGGTATTTTGAACTAAATCGACCCAGCACTCAAGGCGTATTGGACCTATTAGAAGCCCACCTTGTGTATATTTCACCCACTGGTCAATAAAGGACAATCATACTTATGTGTTTAAATTTGAAGGATTTATACGACATTTGACAAATCATTGTCACTCGGGGTTGGGGGTTTATTTTAATAGTTTACTTTAGTCAAAGAAGGATCTTTATAGGTTACTATTTCACCCAAAAGGTTGGCATTCAGAGATGACAAGAATCTCAAGAGGAAGTACATTCCATAAAGGCTTAGTTTAGGATGGTACCCCTACGTGGGACTGATTATTTGTATTCTCTTTTTTCCTTATTTTGTAATCCTATTTGAATTATTCATAAAATTTGTACTAAGTGTTTTGGGGGCTAATGAAATGTTGACAAATGGCGTAATACATCCTTTAGATCATATGTCTACCCTTGGCACAAAAGGGTCACATATTTGTATAGGAATACTAACTATCTATGTGTTATGTGATATAATTGAGTTTGTCTTCAATCAAAGCAGTGATTATGTGTTTGATTAATTTTTTGTATGATATTTTGCATTATTCATTGTGAACACGAACTAACACTTTTACCTTTGGAATTTTTCTTCTTTTTAAGCGAGAGGTTGATTCAGAATCTGGAAGTCATTGTTAGTCCGAAGTTGCAAGGGACAAGAGGACACGCGAAATCTAAGTCTTTGTATTTCACTAGACATTAGAATCAAGTCAAAAAGATAAATCAGGGGAGTCTTTAACAATAAGGCCACACTCATTTATTTAATATTGTTTTGCATGTTGGCCCTGCTTTCACACATTTCTCATATTTTTGTAGGAAAACCATCACCGACGACAGTCGGGGATGGTCATAACGATGTTTGGTCCTCGTGGATAATTGGGAGAAGACGCAGTTCCAAGAGACATTCAAAAATATTCTCATCTCAGTGAGATACGTAGGCAACCATTCTTTTATTCCGTAACCATTCTTTTTTAAAAAAAGCAAAAAATAGGGGTATTATGTACCTGTTTTATGTCATATCTAAACGAACTACGCGAACCTGGTTCTCATCTTGGTGAGATACGTAGCCAACCCTTCTTGGGTTCGGTATCCATTTTTCAAATTTTTAAAATAAAAAGTAAAATAGTTTGTGCATATTTTCAAAGTCATATCTGAACAAAATACATGAACCTGATTCTCATCTCGGAGAGATATGTAGGCAACCCTTCTTGGGTTTGGTATCCATTTTTCAAATTTCAAAAATAAAAAGTAAAATAGTTTGTGCATGAACTACGCGAACCGGATTCTCATCTTTGTGAGATACGTAGGCAGCCCTTCTTAGGTTTGATATCCATTTTTTGGAATTACAAAAATGAAAAACAAAATAGTTTGTGCATATTTTCAGAGACATATATGCATGAATTATGCACACCTGATTCTCATCTTTATGAGATACGTAGGTAGCCCTTCTTGGGTTCGGTATTCATTGATTCATTCTTTAAAAACACATTGTGTATATATCGTAAGAGTCATTTATTCAACTCAGTTAAGACCAATACAGTTGGGAGCATGCGAAGTATTTGGTATGATGGAAGGAACTGACTTTGTGATAAACAATAGACTCTTTTGGTACCTCTCATTTATATTTTTGTGATGCTTGAAAATTCTCTTGCATGCATTCAAGATAAGAATAAATCCAACATCATGATTTCATGTGCATTGTGTGGTGAGCTTTTAGATCAAAATTCAATTGCATCACACTATTGATCTAGAACTTGGCTTGAATGTTTATCGAGGTGAAATCCTGAGTTATGTTTTGTTAGGGAAAGGATTATAGGCCTTCTTTGACCTGATTGTGCCTTTCAAAACCTACCAAATGACATTGATCCCTAGTTATCCCCACTCTGAGCCTAAAGTCTTTCTTTGAACAACCACAACTTAGCCACTACCCCTTCTGAGTGCTTACAGGCACTATCCCTCTCTTGGCCCAACCTTCTTGAGCGCACCAAAGATATGCAAATTATAATAGAAAAATCCAAGTTTGAAGTTTTTAAAGGTAAAAGATATCTAGTCTCCGAAAGTCCAGGAAGCAAAAATGACTTCTAGAGAAATAAAAAGAAAGAAAGGAAGAAAAATGGTTGAAAGAAATAAAGAATGAAAAAAACACCCCTACAAGGTCAATGAAAGACGAGAAGGAAAATACTCCAACAAAAGAGGAGAAAAATTCAAAGGAAAGGGGTAAAATAAAAGAAATGTTCTAAGAAATAAGCACTGAAAAAGAGTAGAAATAAAGGGGTGAATAAAGGAAAAACTCCAACAAATAAGAATTCGAAAGAACTCAAAAAAGAGGGAGGACAATGACCAGGATCTGATGCCAAAGGCCTATCAATCATCAAAAGCACAAATTCAGTTTGACGCTCAAGGAGGAATTAAGTAACTCTTATCCTAAATAAATATCCTACCCATCCCTAAGCCTACATCACAAGCAAATGACAAGCCCTACATAATCTCATTCCAAGTGTTCTCACATTAGTGGAGATTTACATAAGGGCCAAGCATATGGTATCATAGTTGCATGCATTGAACATTCTTTTGAATATGAGTGCACTTTGAAAAATGTCCTTGAATCAAATTCTTCAAATATGTGTGAAATATGACTTTTCTTGTTGTGAGGGCAATTGAAACATGAGGATTGGTGCAATTCAGAACCTTTGTTTGCAGCAAGATGAACAAATCTTATTGATCCTTAAGTATGTTTGAGGTACCACTTGAAGCTATAGGAATTACCTTGAATTCAATCTCAGTTAGAAAAAGAGAAAAAAAAGAAGAAGGAGAGATTTACCTGTAATTCTAACTGTTGGTACCAATTGTAGTCAAGATTTGACTATCTCATGAAATTCTTTATTCTTAAAAAAAAAAACAAAAAAAAGTGAGCAAGCACTCACTCTTTAATATTTTTCAAAGCATTTTTTTAGATTCTTTCAATTAAAAAAATAGAATTTGCATTTTCTTTTTGGGTTGTCCGTTGTAAAACGTGACATTAGGCTTATGTCGTACGTGTGAGACGCCTATTTTATTTCATTAGGTTGTCCGTCGCAAAAATGTGACATGATTTTTGTCTTTAGGCTTTGAATATGTCAAAGAATATCATTTTCCTATTTCATCATGTTCATATTGTACATTTTCTACTAATGATCTTGTCTAAGATTCTGTCACTCCTCGAGACTACACCCTGGGCGGGAATGACACTCGAGAACCATTGCTGGCCCCAAGCGAACCCTTTGCCTGACTTACTTACTCAGCAGAAGTCTTTAAAGCATTAAGAAAAGAATCCAAATACAAGATAACTCAACAGTCTTAAAACTAGACTCATAATGTTTCAGAAATAAACATTTAACTTAGCCAAAGTGGCAATTCAAATTTGAACATAAGCCAATAATAAGATAATGACAAATAAACTAACATCTAACTATCTATGAAGCCTCTAAAACAACTTAGATGGAAATCGGGAAAAGACCCATGATATCCTAATCAACTAACTAATACTGAAAGCAATAAAAAGAGATCCTCCGAAAAGCAAGGAGGCTCACACCAAACTCTAAATGCTCAACTGGATAAACGAAGCGCTGGGTACTGATCCTGGTTACCTGTATCGGCATCATTAAAAATTGCAGGCTAAATGGCATCAGTACATTGACTGTACGAGTATGCGAGAGGAATTCTAAAACAAGACATAAGTTTGAAATGAACTGAAGAACTTACCTAGCTCAACTCAACTCTCAATATAAAGAAGTAATGTAAATGCAATATAAAGAAAAGCTTTTAAAACATGGATGTCAACTCTGTGTATTTACAAATACAATAATACTCTCTGTAGGCAAAGATACATTATAACTCTGAAATTTATACAAAAATACATATAAATTATGTATATAAGAATACAAATACCTCTGTGAGAGTTTCTTTAATCGACAACCATCACGTAAGAGCTATTGTGATGATACAACATTTTGCCTCGCTGCCAGGGCCGTTCTATACTTGCCAAGGATATACTAAGTGGATCCACTAGTCTATGCTAAAGAACACTAAGGAATTATCTAAAAAGTATGACCCTTCTCTACCTATGATGGCTACATGGTTTATGGGGCTGGGAGTTGTCTGAACTCTCCCCCATATCGGTCCTCAATACAACTCCCAAAATATGATACTAGCTCTTATGTTTAAGAACATACTTCTTTCTGTAATTTGAGATAATTGCTCAAAAACATAGCTCAATGGCTATCTTGGAAATCAAAGTTTCCTCTCTTGCTTAATTGTGAAAGCATTTACTCTTTTCTAAAAACTATCTCAAAGGCTCTTGGGAAATCAAGGTTTCCTTATCTTGTTTAAATGTGAAAAGCAATTTAAACTCTTTGGGAATACATAGTCTCCATATACATTTGAAGAAATGAACTTCAATCTTTACTCTTCAGTCTTTACTCAACTTGAACTTTATGTCTTAAAACAAAGTTAAAACAGTTGGAAAAGACATTAGGAAAACTATAAGAACTTCTCGTGACTTGGCTTTTACTTCTCTTGACTTTGATCTTAACTTTCCTTGAATTGGATTATCGATTCATGGTTTATGATCTCATGTTTATGGATGGTTTCATGATGTTTAGACGTACCTTAGAGTGCTGGAATCAACTAGAAAACATAGGTATGTTGCTAAGGAACTAGTACGGAAAGATAGGGGAGAAATGGGAAGAACTGGCATCCCTGGCGCTCTGAGAGGCGCGGGGTGCCAGCTCTTGAAATTCAGAGGCTGGGGTGAGGTGATCTGGATGGCGCGGTGCCCCAAAGCCCAAAATTGAGAGAGCCCTTCTTGGAGATTTGAGAGGGGTGGTGCCCCAGCCTTTTACCTAGATGCACTCCGACTTTTCTTCTTCGTTTTTCATCACTAAACCCCCTATTTCGACTTGGTTCTTTCCTCCAAACACTTAGAATCAATTATACCATCAATATATGAAAGATTCTAATTGAATTCACACCTAAAATCATGGATTCTGATCAAACAACTCCTCAACAATTTCAACAAATCAAGAATTCAGTAGAACTTTAACAAATCCATCAAGAACTCAATCTCTAAGCTTTCAAGAACTTAAATTCCCTGAAAAAAATCATGATTGGCGCATGGGTGAACTAACCCAATGCTATGTGATCTCACATACCTCGTAGGGATCACCCTTTGATGAAATCCACAAGCGATTCTTGAAGAACTTGACAATTCTTGCTCATTCTCCTCCTTTTCTCTTCTTTTTTTCTCCTCTCTAAAACCCTAACTCAATATCGTAAAAGTGTAAACTGAATCCTATCTTTTTAGACCCCAATTAATTACCAAAAAACGAAATTAAGTCATGGGGTATGGAAAAGTCTATAATGCCCTTCTAAAATCCGGATTAGACTCTCCTTATTTGGACAACCTTACTTCAAATTGGCATATCTCACGCATACGAAGTGAGAATCGCGCAAACTCGGCGGCGTTGGAAAGATTATTCCAAGATATTTCCTAGAATATCTAGAAACACACCTAAATCATCATGATCTAGGAGTTATGGTAGTTTTAATTTGACCAAAAACCCAACTTAACATGCTTAACATGCTTAACAAATTTTCCAGATATTTATATTCTTTCAAAAAATGACTATTTCTAATTTTTGACTTCTTTCTAGTTATTTCTAGTTAGGGGGTGTTACAATATATTCCCCTTGGGAGCATTCGTCCTCGAATGAGCTTGCTCTTAGTAGGTTAAGGGTGTAACATCAAGCATACAGTTCAAACACCCCAACAAGTACAATGCAATTACAACATGCCAACTTATAAATAAAATGCCAAGAAAAAGGATTACTACCTTAATTTGGAACTTCTCCGGATTTGAAGAGATATGGATATCTCTTCTCCATATCTTCCTCATCTTCCCAAGTGACTGCCTTAACAAACTGATTCCTCCGAAAGACTTTGACTGATCAACTTGCAAACTTGGCGATCGAGAATCTGAACAGGAATCTCCTCAAAGGATAAGTTATCCTTGATTCCAATATCTTCAATTGGTATGATCAATAAAGGATCGCCCATGCACTTTTTCAACATGGAGATGTGAAATACCGGATGAACCACTACTAACTCTTGGGGTAGCTCCAACTCATAAGCTACATTGCCAATCCTCTTGGATATGTTGTAAGGACCAATATACCGAGGACAAAGCTTCCCCTTCTTACCAAACCTCATAACAACCTTCATGGGTGAAACTTTCAAGTAGACCCAATCATCTACTTTGAATTCAAGATCCTTTCTCCTAACATCAGTGTAAGATTTCTGACGACTCTGCGCTATTTTCAACCTTTCTTGAATAACTTTCACCTTCTCCATAGCTTAATGAATTAAGTTTGGTCCTATCAACCCAGCTTCACTAACTTCAAACCATCCAATAGGAGCTCTGCATCTTCTCCCATAAAGAGCATCATAAGAAACCATTTGGATAGGTGGTACCTGGACCTGAGGTACCCTCACTGCAGGCTGATCCTGCGGTACTACTGCTAGTGTAGATGGGGCGGGTGGCTGTTGCATCCCCCCAAGCACACCTAAGAGCTGAGCAATAGCGGCCTGGAGATTTGAGGTCAGAACGGGTTCGGGTGGCGGCTGGGCTGGCCCCAGCCCCACCGATTGATCTGGTATACGAAGTGCTGAAGGGTCTGCTACTGGCTTTGGATCCTCATCTCTCTCCTGGACTGATGCTGCGGCCCTCTCTCGACCTCGGGGTAGGCGTCTACCCCAAGCTGCGGCTCTTTCTGCAGGCCAGGGTGCATCAGCTCCGGCCGCGCCACCTCGCGAGCGAGTCATCCTGCGAAAGAGTGAAACAACTGAGATTTCAAGGAACCAATAAGACACACACAGCACGAAAGTGACACAAAAGAGGAAACCTTCCTAAAGACATCTTGTAGACTCCCGAAGATAAGTTATGGATGTCTCCGCACCGATCTGCAGGACTCTACAAGACGTTAGCTCTGTACAAGTGAGACCGATGAACCTGGGGCTCTGATACCAACTTGTCACGACCCGATTTCTCGAGTCATGATGGCACCTACTATACCCTACCAATAGGTAAGCCAACCCGTAATCCAGAACATCAAGCAATGAGCGAAAGGGCAGAAACTAGCGAATATAATAATCTAAACCAGAATAACAAGGCGGAAGCAACCCAAAATAAATATATACAAAAATCCCTCCCAAAACCTGGAAGTCACTAGTACAGAGCTATCTAATAAAGAGTACAAGTCCCAAAAGTGGACCACAACAGAGCGTGTCTCAAAGGCAACAAGACTAGCTAAAACAAAAGAAGGAGACAGAACAAACCCCAAAATGCCAAGTGCATGCCCTCGTCTCCGAATCACAGCTGCAAAAGACGGTTGGAACTAATCACCGCTGGTACCTGGTACTGGGACCTGCATCATGAAATAGATGCAGAGCGTAGCATGAGTACCAACACAACAGGTACTTAGTAGGTATCATAGACCGACTGAGCAAAAACGGTAAAAACAATAAGAAATGATAGAATCTAGACACAGAGAGGTCAAAGCGGATAAGAAAATAAAGCACACGAGCATACCAAAAACAAACTAAGTACAACTAGACTAAACCTAACTGGACCCCATATGCCCAGAAGATACACTTGTGCACAAGCTCAAATAAAACCTGAACGAACCCCCTTAAGCCTGAAAGGTACACGGAACAGCTAAGTCTACTAAGAAAGAATAAAATCGGGCTTCCAGCCCAAAGTAACTAAGATAATCCATCAGACTCCACCCAGCCAGCAGTGCAGTCCCAGCCCAGGTAGAAAGAGTGACCCTAGGGGGCACCCAACTAAACAGTCCACTCCCATCCTAGCTAGAAAGAGGGACCCGTGAATGAGGTAGATATCGCGAGTTTTCCTACCATGTAGTCAGCTCCCAGCCCAGCTAGAAAGAGCGACCCGGGGACACCCAGCCAACAGCACACTCCCAGTCCAGCTAAAAAGAGAGGCCCGGGGGCGATCGCCAAAATCACCGAGTCTACACAGCCCAGCTAGAAAGAACGACCTTGGGGGTGATGGTATCTCCAATAGGATTCCATCCAACAACAACCACTGTGGAACGCCGTCCACTCTAAGATATCACATAAAAGGCTCCAAGCCTATACTATCTCCATCCCACGCCTCGAGTGATGTACCAAACCTTTGAGAATGCGTCGAAACCGAAGAATGAGATGGAGAAGATACAGAAGTGCAACAAGTAGCGATAACGCCTAATTTAATGCTCAAACTATCAGACTCAAGTCTGCTATTCCAGTGTACAAGGAGCTTAGTCATCTGAACGACGCTGACAGCTAGTCAAGGATATCCATCTCGCACGGGTCATAAGTCTAAGGCAATGCTAGCCTAACTTAGACTAAGGACATCATGCTTACGGTTAAGGATGAACAAGGCTTACAATACATACCATACAAGCATACAATAACATTGAGCACATAAGCATGCAACTCTACTAAACCGGTTAACATAATAGTATACCCGAATGTGGCCAATCGATCCTAACATGAGGTATCTAATTAAAGTAAGGTAGTAAACTGGTACCCACCCCCAATTCACTCCAATCGACATGTTTTTACACAATTAAGCTGAATTTAAAAGAAAGGAAGCCGTAGCCTATCTTAAGGCTGATCGCGCACTCTCCAAATCACTTTACCGGAGCTTTTCCTTTCTGAATAGTCTGGAAACGCTGCCCCGCTATCAAAAATAGAGTCACAACGTTACTACGGTCATTTAGACACCAAAATCACAATAAACGGAGACGGGTCAATTTTGGAGTCAAAATGGGAATCGTGGGACCCGCACTAAACTGTCCAAATTTGACTCCGTCAAGAGACCCTAAACAGCACTCCAAACTTGTGTTCCAAAATGGAACACAATTCGAGGCTCAAAACACAGCAAAAACCAACAAGCAAGAAACCACACTTTAATCCACTAAAAGAAACCCTATAGCAGCATTCTAAACTCGGAATAAACGAGAATAGAAAGGTCCCCAGAACTCCTTGAAAACTCTACGATGAAGTCACGACAATTCTCAACATGTGGGACTTCGAATCACCCAAAACCGAGCTAAAATGAGTAAGATATGACCAAAACAAAAATACCGAAAACAAAGACTGGAAAAAGGTACTGCAGCCAGGTTTTATCGTGAAATAACCTCGAACTACGCAAACCTAACAATTTTCGAACACCCTACAGCAAAGCCACCGAAAATATGAACCTCCCGCACTTCGAATCGCCTAAATCGGATGAGAGATGAGAAAGTTATCAGAGTTTAAGTTTTAAGAAATATTGCTGAAAATCTGCATTATATTGCAGATTTTCTGCAATTTTTCCAACAACTAAAACTCCGACGGGGTGCTCCGATTTCGTTTGAAACCCCGTGCACGCAAACGAGATATGCAACCATACAAAATTCGATATTCCGAACTCAACGGCGCAGTCAAAATTTCCATCGGAGATCATCTCGATAAAAAGTGGATCCCACTTTCAAAAGCCATTTTAAGACAAAACCCACAAAATGGCTCGAAAAGATATGGAAACCTCGGGACACAAAAGAAGGGTCAATCTAGACTAAACTCGACATTCCGGAGCTAACCGCACTGACGGAATTCTCATCCGAGCGTGTTTACTCAGAAGGTTGACCAACTCACACTGAAAACCTCGGGAGTCATGTCGACCATGCTACTAGCCTAAAATGACCCTTTCCGAGCTGATGGAATCGTCATAATTGGATTCCGATGTCATCTTCTTGAACTTTTGATCGACAATGATCATTCAAGGTTCATAAGCTCCAAAACACCAAAACTAGCACCAAGACCAAACGCAAGACCAGGTGACCGAACTGTCAGTCCCAGCAAATCATAAATAACATGGGGTCACTATAGGAATGCTCTAAATGACACATAGAAGGCAAGACACAGAAATGACCAAGAGGGTCATTACAATATCCACTACTAAAAAGGACTTTCGTCCGCGAAAGTAAGGGTCAAGAAATCCCTGAAGGCTCAAACAAGCCGGGAAACTGCTCTCGCATCTCCTGCTCGGTCTCCAAGGTAGCCTCCTCGACTGGACGATGCCTCCAACGGACCTTAACAACAGGAATGACTCTCGAGCGCAATCTCCTTACATCTCTGGCTAGAATGGCAACTGGATCCTCTACAAATGGCAAACGATCATCCAACTTGACTGCATCAAACTGGAGCACATGGGACTCATCAGAAACATACCGCCGCAACATCGAGACATGGAAAACCGGGTGGATGGATGAGAATGCTGGAGGTAGGGCCAACTTATAAGCAACATCTCCAACTGTCCGGAGTATCTCAAAAGGCCCAATGTACCGGGGGCTAAGCTTGCCCCGCCTCCCAAACCTCATCAGGCCCTTCATGGGCGATACACGGCGGAATACCCGATCACCAACAGAGAATCTCAATGGTCGGCGCCTCCGATCCGCATAACTCTGGTGCCTTCTTTGAGCAGTCCTGAGCCTATCCTGTATCACCCTCACCTGATGCAGGACCTCCTGAAGCAAATCTGTACCACGCAGCCTGGGCTCTGTAGACTCAAACCAACCAACTGGAGAGCTACAATGCCTACCATACAATGCCTCGAATGGTGCCATCTGAATAGTAGAGTGGTAGCTGTTGTTGTACATAAACTCCGCCAAATGTAAGAACTGGTCCTACTGACCTCCAAAATCCATAATACAGGCCCGTAACATATCCTCAAGAATCTGAATAGTACGCTCCGACTGGCAATCCGTTTGCGGGTGGAAAGTTGTGCTAAGGTCAACCCGAGTGTCCAATTCATCCTGAAAGGTCCTCCAAAAGCTGGACGTGAACTGAGAACCCCGATCTGATATAATAGAAACTGGCACCCCATGAAGTCGAACCACCTCCCGAATGTAGATACGAGCCAACCTCTCGGCGCTAAATGAAGACTGAACAGGAAGGAAATGTGCTGACTTGGTTAATCGATCAACGATGACCCAAATGCTGTCAACACCTCTAGAAGTCCGAGGCAACCCCACAATGGAGTCCATAGTGATACGCTCCCACATCCACTCCAGAATGGGTAATATCTGAAACTCACCACCCGGCCACAAATGCTCGGCCTTTACCTGCTGGCAGCACAAGCAACGGGAAACAAAGTCAGCAATATCTCTCTTCATGCCACTCCACCAGTAATGCTGCCTCAAATCACGATACATATTCGCTGTGCCTGGATAGATAGAGTATCTAGACTCATGGCCCTCAGAAACTATCAACTGTATCATATCCCCAACTCTCTGAACACAGATACGGCCGGCGAATCTCAACACTCCATCAGGATCTAAGGTAGCCTGACCACCATCACCCGCTAACACTTGATCTCTAAGGGCCACCAAGGCCTCATCCTCAAACTGACAACCACGGATCCGATCAAGCAAGGAAGACTGAACTCCCATATGGGCCAAGACACGTCTTGAAATTGAGATATCTAACCGAACCATACTATTGGCTAAGAACTGAATGTCCATAGCCAAGGGTCGCTCCTCAACAGATAAGAAGGATAGACTACCCATACTCACGTCCTTTAGGAACAAGTTGTCCGCTACCACATTCGCCTTTCCCGGATGATAGAGAATAGAGAGGTCATAGTCCTTCAGGAGCTCAATCCAACGACCCTGCCGCGAATTAAGGTCCCTCTGGCTCATGATGTACTAAAGACTCCTGTGATCGGTATATATCTCACATTGAACTCCATATAAGTAGTGCGTCCAAATCTTTAGTGTGAAAACTACCGCCGCCAAGTCTAAGTCATAGGTGGGGTAGTTGCGCTCATGAATCTTAAGCTGCCTCGATGCATAAGCAATAACTCGGCCCTGCTGCATCAATACACAACCCAAACCAACGCCGTATACGTCACAATAAACCGTGAATACATCACCCTCAACTGGAAGAGTCAATATTGGAGCGGTGGTCAATAAATGCTCGAACCTCAAAAAGCTCGCCTCACACTCCTCTGACCAAACAAAGGGAACATCAACACGAGTCAACCAGGTCAGAGGTGCTGTTAAGGTAGAGAAACCTTCCACAAAGCGTCTGTAGTAGCCTGCTAGTCCGACGAAGCTCCGAATCTCAGTAATTGAGGTAGGCCTAGCCCAATCACGAATAGCCTCAATCTTTGCCGGATCTACCATAATGCCCTCCTTGGATACAACATGCCCCAAGAACGCTACAAAGTCTAACCAAAACTGGCACTTTGAGAACTTGGTATAAAGCCGCTGATCTCTTAAAGTCTGGAGCACAACTCTCAAATGCTGCTCATGATCACCCCTACTCCGCGAATATATCAAAAGGTCATCAATGAAGACTATGACGAAGGAATCAAGATAAGGTCTAAACACACGCGTCAACAAGTACATAAGGGCGGCAGGGGCATTAGTCAAACCAAATGACATCACCCAGAACTCATAATGGCCATAACAAGTCCTAAATGCAGTCTTAGGAATGTCCGCTGCCCTAATCCTTAACTGGTGGTAACCGGACCTCAAATCAATCTTAGAGAACACTAAAGCTCTCTGTAGCTGGTCAAATAGGTCATCAATCCTAGGTAGAGGATATCGATTCTTCACTGTCACCCTATTCAACTGTCTATAGTCAATGCACATGCGCATAGTACTGTTCTTCTTCTTAACAAAAAGAACAGGAGCGCCCCAAGGTGATACACTAGGTCTGATAAATCCCTTACCCAAGAGACTCTGAAGCTGAACACTAAGATCATTGAGCTCTGCAGGAGCCAGCCGATATGGCGAAATAGAAATAGGCCGAGTACCTGACTCAAGTTCAATCGGAAAATCAATATCACGCTCTGGGGGTAGGCCAGTTAGGTCGGGAGGAAACACATCTAAGAAGTCACGAACAACAAGAACTGACTCAACCAGAGAAACCTCCCTACTAAAATCACGCACATAGGACAAATATGATAATGATCCACTAGCCACTAGCCTCCTAACCTTAATGAAAGAGATAACCCCAACTGGTGTGCTACCACGATATCCCTACCACACCAACGAAGGAATACCAGGAATGGCTAAGGTAACAATCTTCAAAAAGCAATCTAAAACAGCGCGATAAGGGGATAACCAGTCCATGCCCATAATCACATCGAAATCAACCATGCCAAGCAATATAAGGTCATCCCAGGTGTCACACCCCTGGATAGTAACTAAGAGAGATCGACATACCTGATCCACTACTAAAGACTCACCCACGGGGGTCGAGACATGCAACGGCGCTACTAGAGGCTTAGAGATCATACTCAATCGAGAGGCAAAGTAAACAGAAACATACGAAAAAGTAGAGCCTGGATAAAATAAAGCCAAGGTGGGCTATTGGCATAAAAGAATAGAACCTTTGATCACATCGTCTGATGCCTCAGCCTCCGCCCTCGCTGGAGCTACGTAGAAATGGCTATGTCTGCCTCTGCCTTGACCATCGAACCTACCACCTGACCTACCTCCTCGGGGACCACCATGTATACCCTGCTAACCACCTCTACAGTCCTGACCCTAGCCATGGCCTCTAGCTGGAGGTACTAGCAAAGCTGGGGGAGCTGCATGAGGAGCGACAACAATCCAACTACGCGTAGGGCAAGTCCCTGGCCCAATGACCCATCTCACCACACTCTTAGCAACCCTGTCGAGTGCGACTCCCAAAAGAACGACTACCATGGCCTGAAGAACCCGATTGAAACACCTCGTGGCCCTGACTCGAACTAGACTCCGACCACCATCTGATGCCTGAAAGGAGGCCTGTGTAGGTCTGCTAGACTGAACCTGTCGAAACCATCGTCCGGGCCTGTCATAATAATCTCCAGACCTGGGGCAGGAGTCACTGTAGCTGCCCTCATGCCTAGCCCTCTTCTCGTTGCCCTCTTGGGTCTCGCGACGAAAATGCTCCATAGTACTAGCATGGTCAATTACGTCTAAAAAAGATAGACCCGCAGAAACTAAGGTCTGGGTCTCAAGCCGAAGCTGCTGTCTCAACCCACAAACAAAGCACCTAACTCTATCCTCCTCTGTAGGTAATATCATCTCGGCATAACGGGAGAGCTCATTGAACCTAGTCTCGTACTCCGCCACCGACATGCAGCCCTGCTCTAACCTGCATAACTGATCCCTGAGGCGGTCTCTGACGCTACGAGGAACAAACTTGGCCAAGAAGGACTCTGAAAACTCAGCCCAAGATACCGGTGGAGATCCAATAGGCCTGGTCTGAATAAATGTGTGCCACCACTGCCTGGCTGGCCTATCTAGCGGGTAAGCAATGAAGTCGGGCCCGCTAGACTCCACAAGGCCAAAAGTGCGAAGCCTCTCAAGGCAAGTAGTAAGAAACTCATGGGCATCCTCACCCACAGCCCCAAAAAACCTCGGTGGTGTCAACCTGAGAAACACACCAACCATCTTCTGGTCCTCAAGTGGCATAGGACTGTTTGCTGCCAAGGGCTGTACTCCCTCAGGTGGTACCTGGATCTGAGGTGCCCTCACTGCAGGCTGATCCTTTGGTACTAGTGTTGGTGTAGTTGGGACGGGTGGCTGCTGCATCCCCCTAAGCACACCTAAGAGCTGAGCAATAGCAGCCTGGAGAGCTTAGGTCAGAACTGGTCTGGGTGGCGGCTGGGCTGGCACCGGCCCCACCGGCTGAAGGTTCTGCTACTGGCTCTGGATCCTCATCTCTCTCCTGGACTGATGCTGCGTCCCTCTCTCGACCTCGTGGTCGGCGTCTACCCCAAGCTGGGGCTCTTACTGTAGGCCTGGGTGTATCACCCTCGGCCACGCCACCGAGCGAACGAGCTATCCTACGAAACAGTGAAACAAGTGAGATTGCAAGGAACCCATAAGACACACACTGCACGAAAGTGAAAGAAAAGAGGAAATCTTCCTAAATACATCTTGTAGCGACCCGAAGATAAGTTACAGACGTTTCCACACCTATCCGCAGGACTCTACAAGACCTTAGCTCTGTACAAGTGAGACCGATGAACCAGGGGCTCTGATACCAACTTGTGACGACCCAAGTTCTCGAGTCATGATGGCACCTACTATACCCTACCAGTAGGTAAGCCAACCCGTAACCCTGAACATCAAGCAATGAGCGAATGGGCAGAAATTAGTGAAAATAATAATCTAAACCAGAATAACAAGGAGGAAGCAACCAAAAATAAATATATACTGAAATCCATCCCAGATCCTGGAAGTCACTAGTACAGAGCTACCTAATAAAGAGTACAAGTCCCAAAAGTGGACCACAACAAAGCGTGTCTCAAAGGTAACATGACTAGCTAAAACAAAAGAAGGAGACAGAACAAACCCCAAAACGCCAAGTCCTCTCCCTCGTTTCCGAATCACAGCTGCAAAAGAAGGCTGAAACTAATCACCGTTGATAACTGGTACTGGGACCTGCATCGCGAAATAGATGCAGAGCGTAGCATGAGTACCAACACAACAGGTATTCAGTAAGCATCATAGGCCAACTGAGCAAAAAGGGTAAAAACAATAAGAAAGGATAGAATCTAGACACAGAGAGGTCAAAACGGAAAAGAAAAGAAAGCACACGAGCTTACCAAAAACAAACTAAGTGAAACTAGACTAAACCTAACTGGACCCCATAACCCTAGAAGGTACACCTGTGCACAAGCTCAAATAAAACCTGACCGAACCCCTATTAGCCCGACAGGTATACGAAAAAGCTAATTCTACTAAGAAAGAAGAAAATCGGGCTTCCAGCCCAAAGTAACTACGATAATCCATCAGACTCCAGCCAGCCAGCAGTGCACTCCCAGCCCAGCTAGAAAGAGTGACCCTAGGGGCCACCCAACCAAATAGTCCACTCCCAGCATAGCTAGAAAGAGGGACCCGTGAGTGAGGTAGATATCGCGAGTCTTCCTACCATGCAGTCACCTCCCAGCCCATCTAGAAAGAGCGACCCGGGGACACCCAGCCAGCAGCACACTCCCATCCCAGCTAGAAAGAGCGGCCCGGGGGAGATCGCCAATATCACCGAGTCTACCCAGCTAACGATACGTTCCCAGCCCAGCTAGAAAGAACGACCCTGGGGGTGATGGTATCTCCAATAGGATTCAATCCAACAACAACCACTGTGGAACGTCGTCCACTCTAAGATATCACATAAAAAGCTCCACGCCTATACTATCTCCATCCCACTCCTCGAGTGATGCACAAAACCTTCTAGAATGCGTCGGAACCGAAGAATGAGAGGGAGAAGATACAGAAGTGCAGCAAGTAGCGATAACGCCTAATCTAAGGCTCAAACTATCAGAATTAAGTATCCTATTTCAGTCTACAAGGAGCTTAGTCATCTGAACGACGCCGGCAGCAAGTTAAGGCTATCCCTCTCGCACGGGTCATAAGTCTAAGGCAATGCTAGCCTAACTTAGACTAAGGACATCATGCTTACGGTTAAGGATGAACAAGGCATACAATACATACCATACAAGCATACAATAGCATTTAGCACATAAGCATGCAACTCTACTAAACCGGTTAATATTATACTATTCCCGAAATGTGGCGAATCGATCCTTATATGAGGTATCTAATCAAAGTAAGGTAGTAAACTAGTACCCACCCCCAATTCACTCCACTCGACATTATTTTATACAATTAAGCTCAATTTAAAAGAAAGGAAGCCGTAGCCTACCTTAAGGCCGATCGCGGACTCTCCAAATCAGTTTACCGGAGCTTTCCCTTTCCGAA
>JAJOOH010003224.1:0-10290 GCA_029582605.1 Solanum gracilifrons | reverse complement strand
ATATCACTTAGCCCTTCCATTGCAATGATGAATAGAAAAGGTGATAGAGGGTCACCTTGCCTTAGGCCTCTTTGAGCAGAGAAGAAGCCTGTAGGTGATCCATTGATAAGAACTGAGTATTTGACAGTTTGAATGCAAAATTCCATCCATCTTAGCCATCTACCACCAAAACCTCTTTTATCAAGAGTTTCCCACAAAAACTGCCAATTTAGGTGATCATATGCCTTCTCTATGTCCAGCTTGCAGAGAATTCCTGGAGCATTGCTTCTGGTTCTAGAATCCACACACTCGTTTGCCATGAGGATGGCATCCATTATTTGCCTACCTTTAATGAAGGCCAACTGTTGAGTGTCCACTAGTTTATGCATCACATTTTTGAGTCTCTCAGTAAGAAGCTTAGAAATGATCTTGTAAACACTACCAATTAGGCTGATTGGTCTGAAGTCAGTAAGTTCCTTTGCACCTAAACAACACTTTCTTGAACTCATAACAACAAAATCATAGCAACCAGCCTTTTCTATGATCAGAGACTTACCATTAGATAGCTTTAAATACATCAGACATTTGACTTTATCCTTGTACACTCGCCTAACCATAAATTGATGCAATCCATGAAACCTCAAAGGAACACACAAATTTAATAAGGTCAAAATTTTGGAGCATTCTTCTCTCGAGCTCCTTCCACCTGTATTACTTTTGCAGTTCATTTTCCTGAATTCTGCTAGAGCTGTTGATGTTGGCAGTATGGTAGGCATCAACTCAAAAAAATTCTGGAAGAGACAGATTTTATAGTTTGTCTGACTCTGCCAGAATTGGTAGTATGTTGTATGAAATTCTCCTTGGAGCAAGACCGGTTTCTGGAGTTAAAAAAATCAAATATGTTTCGATATATCTGATTGTACTTCATTTGTGTAAAAATAGGAATAGGAGCAGAATTTGTATTTAGAATCCTACATGGAGAAGGATTGGTATGGAGTGTCTACACTTAGGGCTAAGCGTAATAATATAGATAAACAATTCAATAATACTTTCCCAAGTCTTTATCTCTCACATGGCATCAGAGCATTGATGAGAAACTTCCGGGGGAGGGGGGGGGGACTCAATCAGACAGATCACCGAGAGTCAATTTTCGGCGACTGTTAGAGCTGATTTGTGTCATCTTATGTTTTGTAGGTGTTGTGCAAAAACCAACACTAACACGAGTTTCCGAAAGCTCAGGCGACATCTAGCGAGATCTAGTAATGCGCGCATGAAAGAGATTTTCCGGTCGATTATTTTGAGCTGTTCTTTTTCAATTGAAGTTTTCCAAGTCTTTCGAGCAGTTCCTACCAGATTTCTTCAGATTTTGATCGCCAGATTAGGGTTCTGTCACTGTCAGATTGAATTTTTCCAGCGATATCTGCCTCTTCTGATGTGTTTCGAGTCACATTTTGCATCTTGCTATTTTGTTGTCATATTGTTCGTGCAATCCTACTTCAAAAACATTTCTTTTGAGCCGAGGGTCTATCGAAAACATTCTCTATCCCACAAAGATAGGGGTAAGGTTTGCATACATCCTACCCTCCCCAGACACCACTTGTGGGATTACACATGTATGTTGTTGTTGTTGTAACGCCATTATATTTTACATTCTAAATACATATTGTTCCAAGGCTGAAAATAGACCCATTTCATCTTTCTAAGCCTCCAATGTGCCTAACCATCACCGTCATAGTACCCATTTGACCTAACAATTTTCTACCCCTTTTACCCCAATTGGTGATCTCTGACAACTATTCTTACATCAGTCATTGCAAAAGAGATGAAGAGAATATACTTAAGATATAATAAAAAATGACCAGTCTATACTATAAGATAAAAGGTCATACCGAACATTTAACACAAATTAGAGTACGTACCTACTAATCATTAATTACCATCAAAGGGAACTAACTGAAAGAAGACTTCAAGAGAAGAAGAAATGCCTTTAATTTTAACTGAAAGAAGACTTCAAGAGAAGAAGAAATGCCTTCAAATTTTAATTTATACTAGCTGCTAAACATAACGATCTGGTGGGGAGAACTAGTGGATAGAATGTACGACAATACACATTTTTCGTTCGAAATGAAAATATAGAAAAATCAAGATGACGATGGAAGGAAAATACACCTGTATCCCCCATCTTACCTTGAATATACAGGCTTGGGGTTTTATGTCATTTTGATCGCTGTCGTGATCTGCCACATTAAATGTGATCATAATAGGAACCTTGGCAGCTGATTGCAAGGGAATCCCACTATCAACCTGAATCCCTTTCACGATTTTATTAGGAGCAGTAGGTAGATACAGATCATCTCCTTGCATTTCAATTTTCTCAAGCTCCCTAGAAATCAAAATTTGAGGTTTATTTCGAGATACACAAGCATCCAAAGGCACAACATTTAAGCATATAACAAATCAAAATATATATAAAACTAAATCTTGGTGCACAATTTATTCACCTCCGAATACCAGCTCTTCGCTCCTCCTTGGGAAGTGGATAAAGTGCGCCAGATATAGACGTGACCTTGTCAAAGAAATCAAACTCTCTCCGAAACACATCACTAGCCTTTTCATTGAACCCATCAATTATTCGTTGCCTCACAAGAGGAAGTAGGGCCAAAAATGCAGCATGCTGAAGATAAAATATAAAAATATTAACAGTTATAAAGGGAAAATAGAAATTAAGAAAAAAATGTTTTACCACTGTGTGACGTCGTGTAAGAATTTAGCATGTGAAACAGCTACATGAAACACAATAGTTGTTGCCTTCAGCAAATGTGGTACCGCGTCAACATAAGGTGACTGAGTGAATCACATGCCAACATGTGAGGGTTTCCGAGAGAGAGAGAGAGAATAGTAATAGTGAATCTTTCTCTCTCTCTCTCGCTCTCTCTCCAAGTCAAATTGGTTTAGAGGTATTACAGTGGTGTTAGTCAATAGCTAAACTAAAGGAAAAATTGTGTCTATTATCTGAAAATTTAAAGTTTGCAGCTTCCAAACAAATCTTCTTCAACATGGACTTTGTGCACAGCATGCTTATGGAAGAGGGCCAGATAAGACTGTTGAGGTTAAGGTGCATTAGATGTTTTAATAGCAAGAGGTATCAGTTGAAAAAATTATCTACCTTTGCAGAAGAATCTTTCCCCGACTCTGGCTCACAAGTCTCACCCTGCAAGTGTTTTTCAGGTTAGTGGTTATCATAGAGAACTAAAACCTATATTCATGATAAAGTAAGAGGAGACATATACTTTTATCATACAAAGACAGCCATCTTAAAACAGGGAAAAAAAATACAAAAGCAAAAGCTTCCCACCTGCAGATTCCATATCAGAATATGAGCGAATATGTCACTCCTTTGAGTAGCTCTGAGCAAGTATCCTTCCACCAATTTCTGCATGAATTAAATTCATATGATTAGAGTCAATCATGCCTAGTATATGAAGGACGATTAAGCATCCTTTGCCATTGATGCACACAATGGATGGGAGTTCAGACACACAAGGTACTATGAAAACTACTTCGAGCTGAAAAGCCATAGTGATTTCTGCTGTTTAACTCTGTTCCATTTTTTGCAAACTTGGTACAATAAGAATCATTAACTTACTCTCCGTCATAACCATATAATATGTTGTTCAGGAAAGAATAATAATATCTAAAAACTGATAGGAATGCTAAATCCAAGGTGGTGAACTATGTAAAACCGCTGAAGAAGCATCAACTACCAATAATACATCTCTTTGACTTGCTAGCCAGATGATTAAGAGCATCAAACAAATTCACAACAATAAAACTATTGAAGATGCATTGACTTCCAATAATATATCTCTTTGACCTGCTAGCCGGATATTAAAAGCAATGAACAAATTCACAACAAAAAGTCCAGAAAACGCACCTCGTCATCATATCTCAGAGCCTGCACCAGTTGGGGCATGAAGAAGGTTACTCTTTGAGGAGGGTAAGACTCCAACACCCTTAGAACATAAGCCATGACACGTGGATGACCCTTGTATGCTGGTGTGAGAAACTCCAGTGCCTGTGTAATTGAGCAAGCAGCCCAGTGCGGCAACTGTTGTAGAAGTGTTGAATTTTCGTCAATGGCTTTAGGTGTAACAAAGTATGGCAAAGCTTCAGGTATATGACGTATCTCCAATATATGCAACTGTAATAGAAACAAGATAACCATTTTCATCAATCACAAAGATCAAGTGTTTGGATAAAAGGGAATGACTAGTAAGATTGTAAAACAGGCTAACTCAGAGAAATAGTGACAAGCCAGGATCTGTAAGGAAAAATAAAAAAAATAATCAACCTTAAGCTGCATTGGAAGACCACAGGCATCTCAAAACAACAAACATTTCTGATCAGAAATATCTTCAGAAAGTAAAATCCTTATTTCTTAATTACTTTTCCAGGATTAGATTTGTTCATCAGTACCAGATAAAGTTACAGGGAACACAATTATCGCAGTGAGGAGAACAACTGCCTACAGCTCCAAACAATTCTAAAAAACAGGTTACAGTTCAGCAAAATGAGTATGCAGTACTGAGAAATAAAGACAGCAAAAAACAACATACCCCGTGCAGTCCCACTAAGTGGGATCTAGGGACAGACCTAACCCCTACCTTAGAGATAGAGAGGTGGTTTCCAATAAACCGTCGGCTTAAGGAAATATAGTCCAAAGCAGTCACAAAAAAGGAGCAACGGAAGTACATGAAACAACAGATAATAAGAAAAACAACCGATAGTAATAGAACAGAAACTACAACCAAAACAATACAATAATCGTGGTACAAGAAACATCAGGTAGTAACAAAAGACAAGAAACTACAAGAGCAATACAACGGTTACTAATGTGAACAGACAGCAAAACAATGCACTGCTACCTACTAACAAGCAGGTGGCAACTTCAAAAAGAAACATATACTCTCAGGAGAATCATTCGTCCGACAGTTTTTAGCTTATCACACATGTAAAACAGTTCTCACAATAGTCTGTACTATTTTGTTTTGAATCTCTGAAGAGGTTTGACTTTGAATTTGACTTCTTTGTTTTTTTAAATGGAAGCTAAGGCAAAGATGGTCACTAGAACCAATAGAGAGAATTCAGGGAAATGTATGGTTCAAGCATACCATTGGAAGTAACATGTTTTCTGATTCGAAATCAGCCCAAAGAATATATTCAGCCGAGGCCAAATTTAGAAGATTTGGAAGCAAATACACAAACTGAATCAATACTAAAACAACAAATAAGATAAGAAAAGGTGGATGTAGAAAGCACAGCAGGACATATTTTCAAGCATGTCTGAAAATTGTGGATGGATTTAGTGAATTTAAAAAGAATTGATTGGTTCTATTTTGTACAAGAGAATAGACTTGGAATTAAAGTGGTCAACCTGTCCAAATCATCATTTCTTTCATTCAAAGAATTAGTGTTGTTAACTTTGTGGAGACTGCCTATACTAGTAGCTGGATTCTACCCAGCTTTTTTGTTAAGCAAACATTTGCATTAGAAGAAATAAACCCCAAGAAAAGGTGCCATCCCTAATAACATGTAAACAAACCCAAAGGTAAGCAAAAGGAACTAACTCTTAGTTCAATTTCTTTCCCAATTTTTTTTTTTTTTTTGCCAAGGTAACTAACAGTCTATAATTCATCAGCATAAAGTGCTGGAAGCAAAAATGGAGTGTTAACATCAGTGGATCCAAACCCAAAAACAATAAACTAGGACAGACCACCTAAGCCCAATATCATCTCATAAGGACCCTAGGATGTCCACAACAGAAATTGTATCATCTACATACTCTGATTTGCACCAATAACAGAACATAAGAATACAATTCATCTGAATCCTTTGTAAGGAACTACTAGTATCTTCAAAACACCTAGAATTCCTTTCCTTCCAAATTGTCCACCAAATTGCTTCAAGGAAAATTTTCCATCTATCTTTGTTTGTGCTGCTATTCCCCTCTGAGTTCCAGTTCATCAGTGCATCAGATGTTCTACCTGGCATTATCCACCTTATACCCTAAGTTGCGCGGACTCTTCACTTTCGATGCCGCACCCATGTCGGATTCTCCAAAAATACACTACTTTTAGCGAATCCGACACGCATCCCTTGACATTTTTGAAGAGTCCGAGCAACATAGCTTATACCTCTAAAGCATGTGAACAAATGCTTTAACAGGCTGATCATCTTGCAATGTAAAAGGAGATGGTTGATTGTCTCTAAATTTTGCACACAAATATAACATCTAGAGCACAAATGAATTCCCCTTCTCCTAAGATTCTCCCAAGTTAAAACTGAGTCATTCACCACCAAACAAGTAAAATCGCCCACTTTATATGGAATTTTTACATCTCCATATTAATTTCCATGGCAGTAGATTCACCTGTGATCCCACTTTAGTCAGGTCGTTTGTAAGCAGAGCTTACTGTAATAAATGCCTTTACCATGAATAATCCACCTGAGTGTATCTTCCCCTAGCTGTACTTCATTGTATTGATCTGATGTCCCATAGAAATCTGCCAAAGTGTCTATTTCCCAGTCTTGCATCAGTCTTCTGAAAATCAAGATCCCTCACTGTGTGGACCAAACTTCCTTCGAGGTGGCACTTGCTGTTGGTTCAAGTTTAAAATGTTTTTTTATAGGAAGGTAACAATTGTATTTCTATAAACAAAATTTAGACACCCCAAAAAAAGTGCTAATTTGAGAGTTTTACAAAGAAAGCCAAAAGTACAAAAGACCACGGTCCAAAAACCTATATTCTTATACGTTGCCAATTAAAACAACTAAGTCACCTACTTCCCCCAATATACTTTGTTTACATCAAAAGTAGAACCGACTAAGACAATTTATCCTAATTTTATGGATAGAACTTGTAGTGCCTTCAAAAAAACTGGAATTCCTTTCTTTCCACACACTCCACCAGATGCAAGCAGGGATGATCTTCCACCAATCCTCCTCCCCTCTTATGTACCCTACACTCCACCAGACCTCCTATTACAGGCGTCCACCCATGAAATTATTTTTCCAGTACCATCTCCCCTTCAAGATCTATTCAGCACTAATTTTAGATGCAAATTCGGAAAGGAATCTACCGTCCCCCATCGCATAAATATTCTTTCCATGTATTTGAATCCAAGCTGCACTAGCCCATCTTCTAGTGTCTGATAGTATCGTGGCTTCAGATTTATTCCCTGTTCCTAAGAAAAAGCCAACCAGACATCTATTCAGTACCTCTTTCTGTGGTGAATCCAGACATTCTTTGATGTGAATAACATTTCCTTCCTGTGAAAGCTGTCCACCAACCACTTTTTTATTGGACCATCTAGAGTTTCTGAGTGCATCTGCATAGGGAAGCTCTTTATCAGCCAATCTGGGTTCTCCTTCGTTAACTTGGTTGCTATTAAAGTTAATGAACCTACCGATCTTGTCGGCTATTGAATTTCGTCCAGCATTGAAAGTAGTTTCTGGAATAATTAGAACAGCCCTCCTCCTTCCCCGAGTACTGACAATGCTGATGTAACGGCCAAAGTTGTTAAAGTTCCTTGCACAAAAAGTTTCAGAGAAACTGTCTCCTTTTTTCCACCTTCTAACACCATTTCCTCTGAACTTAAATGCCGCCTCTCTCAGAATCTGAACAACCCATTCCAGGGTCTTCCTATTTTCAGGGATATCCTTCTAAAGAAATTCCTACCTCTCTCAGTCCATTCAAACCAAGAATCTGTTGGGTTAGTGGATCTAACAATGTCATTAAACTTAAAACCACCCGCAAAATAAATGTGACTACATATGAACAAAACTTGATGGAATGAAGGAGAACAAAATTTCCAGTGATCAAAAGGGCCACCAGAATCCAGAACCTGATTCAAAAAGTAACCTTTAGTGTATTACCTCAATACTAGTGCCTGGGAGCATTTTTCTAGTCATACTGGGGATATAACTGCTTCAAGCTGCCATTTCCCAACCAGTAGTCTTCCCAAAACATTATCCTCCTACCATCCTTAACATTCAAACTGATCTTTTGTGCAAAACTGCAAATCCAGGCCAAAAATTCCTAATTGATATCCACAAACTAGTTTTGTAGGTGCCGGTTACCCATTTGGTTTACCAAAATCCCTCCTTGTAGTTTGCCATCACTACAGTAGCCCATAAAGTTTGATCCTCCTTTAGTAATCTCTAGAGCCATTTCTTCAGGAGACTTTTGTTTTGATTCCTCAAATTTCTCATTCCAAGACCACCTTGTTTTTTGGGAAGGATGAAAGTTTTTCTATTTAACCAGATGGATACATTTCCTCTCATTGTTTCCTTGCCATAAAAAGATCCTTCTGAGACTATCCAGTCTCTCCTCCACACTACTGGGAAGAGGGAACAAAGACATCAAATAAGTAGGTAGAGCATCTAATACAGAATTAATCATAACCAGCCTTCCTCCCAGAGATAAGTACTGAGATTTCCACTTAGCCAGTCTTTTTGACATTAGATACACAGTTGGAAAGCACCCCATTTCTCCACTCAAAATATCAGCCAGTTGTTGTAACCCTGTCACCTCATTTACTGGGAAGAGCTTACTTCTCCTCCAATTGATGTGGTGGCCAGAAATTGCTTCAAATAGGATAAGTATAACTCTCAAAGCCTTCATCTGTTCCTCTTTCCCAATATTTATTTTCCATTAACTCCTTTCTCATCATTGTTGGCCTTGCTTTCCAACCATCATAATTCAAACTCTTGTTTACTGTTTCCCCTCTTTCCTATCTGGTGGGATTTCTTGTGTTGGCTCGCAATCTCTTTGCTAATTCCTTCAGCTTGCATCAAGAACAACCTTACCTTTCTTGATAAGGAGCAAAAGTTCTTACCTTTACATCCAAATTCCAAGATCCCATAATACGCTTAAGAACTTCATAAATCTTGTAGCTGTCATCGTGGTCAGGTATTACCTGTTGGACCCTTATTGCAATTTGGTTATCTGATGAGTTGAACAGTTTTATCAAGAACCTGCGATGCACTCTTGGTTATCTGTTCTCCAACAACATACCCAGTGTAATTCCACAAGTTGGGTTTGGAGGGTAGGATGTATGCAAACCTTACCCTACCTTTTGGGGTAGGGAGGTTGTTCCCGATAAACCCTCGGCTTGATAATCTGTTCTCAGCGACCAAATTTTGACTCATCATCCCTTGTTGCCATGCTTCAACCCCATCACCATATTCAATTTCCTACTCTTTTTCAAGATTGAGTCCTCATCTGAGAGTGTATGATAAACACCATGCTTTGAACTTAAAGCTTCTTCATGTGTGAAAGATGTGTCCAAAGTACTATTGTTTTTCTACGTTTTCACATTAGGTCATGTCCCATGATCCATATAGAGATGGTCTGCTTGGTCAAGTTAAGGCACCGGATGCCGGTCTGCCAGACCAAAGTTTGGGGCGTGACAGTATAATCCCTTTCTCGTAAAGAATCCCTCTCCAAAACTAATTGAGCTTCTTGTCACCCAGATCACGGGTCCCCAATCATGGACATTTCAGCTATTTCGTGTAACTGTCGCTCCTTTATTTTTTTCCCTTGTGAACAACCAAATATTTTTACTGAGGAAAGTCTGATCCAAGCAAGGACGATAAGAGGAAACAGAACTTGGAGCAGAGGAAATTTTGAGGTCAGACATTTCTTATTTGTCTAAAATGCAAGGCATCTGAATCAATAACCGCAGCATTGTCATCATATCGTATTATCATCCCATTGTCATGTTTGAGTTCTTTACAGGTACGCACAATTTCAGCGAACTTCTTGTTTCCAACGGTGAATCTATCAATATTTTATCAACCATTAACAAGTAATCTTAATGTGCGCGGATTTGGTTATGGAGATGAAAAAAAGTACTTCAAGATCTATCAATACTTTGGGTCAACTTCAACTCTAGTCTTATCAAAGAAGAATTCATCAGCTCCTTGTTTTTTTAAAAAGGAGCAAAGTTACATAAATATTTTACAATTAGGCATCTTCGTCATGCTTAAATGAATAAAGCTTAACTTACCAGGAGAAACATGATAACAAGGCATAACCAGCAACAATAAGTTGCAAGCACATTATACAGGAAACAACTTTCCTCCATCTTTTTGACAAAAAAAAAAGATGTTATATATACCTTACTAGGTAGTGTTCCCACAGTTCAAAAAAAAAAAACAAATTTAGTCCATTTAAAGAACAGTCACCTTTCTTTAATTTCAGTCTTCGCTCAAAAGGGAATGATAATCATATATCATATCATATATATA
>JAJOOH010003223.1:0-54023 GCA_029582605.1 Solanum gracilifrons | reverse complement strand
GTCTCGAAACTCCAAATGACTTGAAATAGCACTTTTAACCAAACTTTAACTCTTAAAAACTCAACTTTCCAAAAACTCAACTTTTCATCAATTTTCCTTCAAACCAACTTCGAAAATACAATAATTAGGACTCGGGGCAACTATCGGGAGGGGTAAAATGGTCATTTTATGAAAATTTCCAAAAATGACCTTTAGGGTCATTACAGATGGTTTCTGTTATCCCGAGCTCTGAATTGTGTTTCGTTTTGGAACACAAGTTCGGGGAACTGTTTTGGTCCTTTTGACAAAATTGTCTTTTAGAATTCTGTCGCAGGTCTCACATTTTTTCATTTTGCCTCCAATTTGGGTTCGTATTTATTTTATGTGATTTTAGTGTCTAAGCAATTGTATTAACATTGTGATTATATATTTGATAGTGTGACAATATTTGAAGGCTGCTCGGAAGGGAAAAACTCTCGGGACATGATTTGAAGCGCATACAGTCAGCCTAAAAATAGGATAGGATATAGATTCTCATCCTTAAATTGAACTTGATTATGTGAAAGAATGTTGTTTTTTGTGAATTTGGTGTAGGTATACCTAGTGGATCAAGCTAGCTTGCTTAGAATTCATGTTTTAGGATTATACCAGGCTTTACGAGATTAGTAGCATGTTAGTTGCTATTTGTGAGCATCCTTACCTTTTGGCATGCCTTTGTTGATATTATTATTGATTGTTGAAGCATGTTTAGCATTAGTCTAGGATTAGACTAGTCTTTGACATATACTTGCAATATTTGGAGCCGTTAGGCCTCAGACTCTTTTTCGACGTTGTTTCGGACGAATTAGCTCCTTGTAGAATGGTATAGTAGACTTGAGACTGGTAGAATGAGCCTTAGATTAGACTTTGACTCAGCTTTAACGACCTTCTAGCCAGTCTCCCTCTTTCTATTGCCTCGTGAGTTATGGTTGGGATTTTGACTTCGCTTGGCGACTATAAACTGAAATTAATTTGAGCTTGGCGTATTGTGTTGCTTATATGAGAATCTTCGGTAGCCATTATAATCGCAAATTCAAGGTTTGATCATGTTGCTCTTTATCCTCTACGGAGTCGATACACATTAACTACATCTTATTGCCCTTTGGAGGTTATCCACGGTTTGAGGTCCATGCTCTACACTCCTTGTCTATGGGCGACTCTTATTGGTTACTTGAGAGTCTATCTGGGGTTTGAGGTCCGGGCTACGCATTTTTTGGCTCTGGACTTACCCTAATATGTTTTTAGTAGTTATAGCTATTTTGTATACCTCTCGTGCTTATGGGGGTCCACTAGAGTTTTCATTTAAACTTGCGCACGAGTGTACCTTCTAGGTTTATGGGGGTCCAACTAGGTTTAGTTAGTTGAACTTATTTCATTTGTCTTTAGTACACTCATGTGCATTTCTTTTAGCTTTTCGTTTTCTTGACCTATGTTTGTGCTTTATTCTCGCTTTCATATTGCTTTTACATCTCTAGCTTAGTCGGCCTATGATGCCTACTGAGTATCTATTGTTTTGTCCCTCATGCTACACTATGCATCTGTTTCATGATAAGGTTCCGATCACCAGCTATACTAGCATTGATATTCAAGCATGTTACAGTCGCGGTTCAGAGGCGAGGGTGAGCACTTGACGTCCTAGACCTACCCGTCTCTATCTATATTTTGATAGTTAGTTTTTGCTTTTTGAGACAAGTTTTGTATTTTGGGTCCACTTTTGGGACTTATATTTGTTTATATTAGAAAACTCTATACTTGTGACTTTCAGGTTCTGGTAGGAATCTATTGTATATATATTTTGGTTTATTTTCGCCTCTTCTCTTATTTTTGTTGTTAATTTATTGTTTCCACTTTAGTTTTACCTCTATATCCATTACTTGTTATTCTGGGTTATGGGTTGGCATACCTACGGGCGGGTTATAGTAGGTGACATCATAACTCAAGGTATAGTATTTTGATCATCACGATAATCAATTTAATGAGTTGACCAGTTTTACTCATTAATTGTGAGACTTTGGGCCGCTATCGTGATGGGCACATGTTGCATGGATAGAATATTTTCTTAAAATAAAGATTTCTTCATATTTCTTTCATTTTTTAATCTTAGAAGCTCGGTAGAGGCAATTTGAAGGTGATTTTTTGAGATAACATATTTGGGTAAGTATTTGAGACCCTAAATCTTTATTCCCCATTTATTATTCATGATTTTAAACATCAAATTAGGATTTAGAACTTCAAGGTTTGGAGGTTTTCAAGAGCTTAAAGCTTAGATAAACAGTGATTTAAGATTGATTTCAACTCCGTTTTAGTGTGCTTTTCACAATTGATTTCTAAATTTTTTGGGTAATATGATTTTACAAGAATTTCCAACTTTAACCCTAATTTTCAAAACTGGGTTTTGTGGTCAATTTGGCTCCATTTTCCAAAATCTTTGATATGAGTGTTATTAGTTTAGAATTCTTATTGTGATTACCTATTTGATTAGATTGTGTTGATTTGGAGATCCAAAGGAAAGGAAAAGCTCAAGTATCGGGGTGATTGATTATTTGTTTGAGGTAAGTGGACTTCTTGACCTTTGTTAAGCATATAGAATCTCGTATTTTCTTATTGTATGTGTTGGGGAGTAATTAGATTTGGTGAAGGATTTGATAATTATGGTCGCATGTTCATACTGAATAATCTAATGATGAAAATGGAAATAAAAAGGCAACTTGATATTATATTGATGCGTGATGTGTTGTGGATGGCTTGAACGATTTTATTGATTCTTTATTGACAATGTATCAGGATTATGTTGATATGAATTGTGTATTCATATGAAAATTGCCATCTTATCATTGTTGTGTGAACATGCTTATTTGCCTTGGTCCAGAAACATTGTGATGAAATCTATTGATGACTATGCCGAAGGAAAATAGTTTCAGTGATGCTGAAGTGAAATGGTTCCGGCAATTGATGTGTGTCGAAGGGAAATGGTTCTGATGGATACATGAACCTTGTGAGTCCCCATGGGTTCCGGCATGAGTCTTAGCGAATGTGTATCGTTATGAAATACATGCATCACTATAATTGACATTACTCATTACATTGCACATCACTACCATTTGTGAACCTTGTGAGTGCTTGTTGGGAAATTTGTGATTGATGATTATGATACGATGTATTGGTGATATGTATACATTGGAGTGTTATTATACGTAATATGTGCTATATGAAATGTGACTAGTAGGTTGGGCTGATTTTATGCAGGTTGTAGTTCTGGAGGTTCAGTTAGAGTGTTAGGAGTACCAGTATTCTATATTGCTTTTGTGTAGTTTACGATCCCCGATCTTCGTGATTACTCCTTCTTTTCTTCTATGTTCGGTGTTTATTGTGGAGAGTTGTAAAGTAGCTGCTTGTCATCTCGACAGACTCATCTTCCTCTTTTATTATGGTCTTATTCTATTCTAGAAACAAAGACATCTAGACTTCTATTTCTTGAATCTATTGTAATACTTATAGGCTTGTACATGTGACAATCCGATCTTTGGGGGTTATAATTGAGTTATGTTATGTTATCTGCATTATTGAGATTATGATAGTCTTTAATTATGTTTTACTTTCACATTTATCTTTATATTGGGTTTTAGGTTGACTTGTCTTGGTGGGATAAGACAAGTGTCATCACGTTCATTTTTGGATCGTGATAAATATCTTGAGGATATGTGTCGGGTCAAGATCTCCTGCTAACTGAATACCCTACTAGCAATTTCTATTAAAGACTGAATAAAATAGATAAATTGGAGTCCTCCGAAAGTAAGGAAGTCTCACCAAATCCTGATAAAAAAAGTCCTAGTGACGCGTTTGCTATTGATCCTAAATACCTTAATATGCATCATTTAAGGATGTAGCGTCAAATGACGTTAGTACCTGAAATGTATGGTATGTAAAATAACTGAATGAAACAACTATGGTAAAGTGACGTCAGGGTAAATGACAAACTTAACTAATGAATCCAATCACTAAGCCCTTACTAGGGACTTTAGGAGGAGTTGCTGGAATCAACGACATGATCATATCCTACACTGGCGGCGTAGTTATGGGGTTTGGATTATCTAATCATTACCTAACTCAGTGCTCAATACTACTCCCAAAATAATGTAATAATGCTCAATAACTGTATGATGTCCCATTTAGGAAAAGTACCACTTTAGGAGAAAACCCTAGCATTGGTGTTTCTTGAAGTTCTTGAGCGTAGGAATTTAGGAGTGAATGCGAGGGTTTAATTATGGAAAAATGATTTACTACATGTTTAAGACCCTCTTTGGACGCATCACAATACACAACAAAATCCTCTATACGCTCTAGTAGGGTCAACCTTGAATAGTAGTCATGAACCAAGTTTTCAATTCCCGAAAGCTTTTCTCATAAGCCTCAAGCTATTGAAATTTTGCCTTCTTTCGAGTCAACTTAGTCAGCGAAGCAACAATAGATGAATACCCTTCTACAAACCTTCTGTAATATCCAGCCATACCCAAAAAACTTCTAATATCAGTTGGGGTTGTGGGTCTGGGACAACTCTTTACCTTTTCTATTTTCTGAAAGTCAACTTGGATACCTTCATTGGATACTATGTGACCTAGGAACACTAGTGACCTTAGCCATAATATACACTTTGAAAACTTAGCGAATAACTCACGGTTTTTAAGAGTCTGAAGAACTATTCTAAGATGACTGACATGATCCTTCTCACTTCTGGAGTATATTAAGTTATCATCGATGAACACAATAACAAACACATCCAAGTACTACTCAAACACTTTGTTCATGAGATCCATAAATGTTGCAGGAGCATTAGTCAAACCGAAGAACTTAACCAAAGTGACTCTAGCTTTCAACTGATGATAGCCGGATGTGAAGTATATCTTAGAGAAACAAGTGACACCCTGTAGCTGGTCAAATAAGTTATCGATTTTAGGAAGGGGAGACTTATTCTTTGCTCATCTATATTTTGTATTCAAGAACATTATAAATGCAAGTCTTCCAACAGAAAGTTTTTCAACAATTTTGTATTTGTCTATCTGATAATTGTATTCATCTATCTTTGTATATAAAAAAACAATACATTATTCAAATATTTTGTATTTTGTATTCAAATATAAGTACCAAAATACTTCAAGAATAAATGTACTCACTTGCATTTGTATTCAAATGTTAATAGTTTGAACATTTGTTTTGTCTGTAGATACAATTGTTAGATAATTATATTTGAATAAATACAACTGTTAGGTAATTGTATAAATGAAAGCAAGCTACAATTAAATATAAATAAACGGTTACATAATTGCATTCATATGCAGTTTGTATTTAAATGTAAAAAAAAATGCAATACAATGAATACTAGTAAGTTGTTACATAATTGTTCAAAATAAACCTGTATGCTAGTGGATGAAGGAGTTCCAAGAAATTATGTTGGATTTTTCTATTTTGGTATAGAATTTGCATCTTCAATTCTGAAAGTTTTTTGAATTTTGAAAATAAACAATTTAACACTATTATTGTAGACTTCCATTTTAAACTGGCAAATTCTCAGGAGTAATTTTGATAATCATATTTGAAAATATCACTTTCACGATTTACTCAAATTAGTTAAGTTGTATTTTTATATTTTTTTTCAAGTTCACTGAAAAATATAATGAATATAACATATACCAAATTCAAACTAAAGCTACATATTGTAAATATTGAAACTGTAACTAAGAAGTTTTAATTAGGGTCAAATATTAGTTGTTTCTGAAAAGGAAAACTTTCAAAAACAGCAAACATTATGCCTTAAATAGGACTCCTTAGCTACAATTTCACTAATTATAGTTCGCAACTATACTTTTGTTTGCTATGAATTTGTATTAATTATATTCTTTCGCTGATTGTTGAGAAAAAAAATACAAATATAAAATGATTTGTATAAAAATTAATACATATTAGGAGGCGAGAAAGGCGAGAGACAAGCGAGATCGAGAAAGGGAGGAGAGAGGCGAGCGAGATCGAGAGAGTGAGGAGAGAGGATGAATACATGTTGTATTTATTGTATCACAAATACAATTGATACATAATGCAAATACAATTAATACAAAATACAACCACAACTTTTCAAATACAATTGATATAAAATACAAATCTCTCACCTATATTTGATGGAATACAATTGATACACAATACATTTGACAGAGATGATGAATTCATATTATATTTGTATGAATCAGGAATAAAATTGATACAAAATACAAGTATAGTTAATACAAAATATAAAAATAGTTTTTCTAATACAATTGATATAAAATACAAATCTCTCATCTATATTTGATTAAATACAATTGATACATAATACGATATCTCTTTTATAAACTTATGGCCCAAAGTTTAGCCCACTCCAAAGCCCATATTATATCCCCTCTCCCCCTTCTTGTACATTTTTCCAAAGAGAAGAAAACTTTATACACCCTTTCGCAAGCAAAGTATCTGAAAAACAGTGAAACCTCTGAGAGAGAACTATGGATTCGGAAGAAGGAACCCAGCAACCCCAGCTAGTTCTTGCACACAAACTATTCCTTTTGACGCATCCAGATGTCAATGACTTGGATAAAGTTCGTCTCCGTGAAGAAGTCTTGGAAGCTGTGGTCTCCAACGGTACATCTGATTGATAATGTTTCTTTTTAAAGTTTAAAATTGTTGTTTTGCTTTATGGATTTGTTTTGATTTGCTTGTAAATGGGGGTTTTTTTTTTCAGATATGGCTCCGTTGTTTGAAACCCTAGTTTCAAAAGGGGTTTTTAGTTTGAATCTGGAGGTTCTTGATCCTATGCGTGTTAAGAATGCTGATGAGCTCAAAAAACTCGATGAGAAGTGAGTACTTTAAATCTGCATATTATGTGATCTCTGAAATTGAATTTTGGTCTTATTTTGTTCCTTTTCGATTGCTTTATTTTTTTGGGTCAATTGTTGGAAAATTTCCACTCTTTAGAACATACCAATTATCAGTTAAAAGTCATGTATAGTTAACATTGTCTAAGAGAAGACATAATAGAATTGGAGTTCAAAATTCAAAGTAATTAGAGTATTGGGTTTTAGTATATGATCATAAAATTTCTCCTAACAGGTAAGATTCATATAGAAGGTCATATTTTGTGAACTAAAGTAATGAAAGTTGGTACATTTCATTCTAACATTAGTGAAAATGGAAGTGAAGTTCTGATTTTATGATCCACTTGTAATCTAAAGATCTGGCTGCAGAATATACATTTTTGGTATTATAAATAGAGGCTGAATGACACCGAGGGGGCTGGTGGAAAAGAGATGCTCAAAACCTCATTGAAGCTAAGTTTTATCAGAGTTAAGTAATACTGACGGGAGCACCACCAGCACTCTTCTGTGGTGTAGTTTCTCAGTAAGCCCTGCATTTGGGGCATGAGCGTTTCCAAATTTTACGCCTACTTTCTTTTTACGGTATATTCGATGAACACGTGGAGTATAATTTGGTGAAACCTATGGTGCTCAGCTAAGTTGCTTGAAATCTCCGAACATGTTGCTGCACCCGTGTCGGATCCTCCAAAAATGCACTGTTTTTGAAGGATCTGACACACACCTTATGACATTTTTGAAGAGTTCGAGGCTCCGAGCAACATCGGTACTCAGAGACAAGGGGTCCGAATCCAGAAGCCGGATTTGTCATCACCTAAATCTTAGGATTTGGGTTTTTACATATAGGAGTTTAGGTGTGGTATTAGGACACAACCAATAATGCATATTACGACATATACAACAACATACCCAGTGTAGTTCACAAAGTGGAGTCTGGGGACATACATACACAAGTATATGTATTTCGACAACTAAAACAATAAAAAAATGTCAACAATTAATTGAAGTTAGTGTAATCAAATTCTCTGTAAACAGTTAATAATTTATTCATAAGTTATCTCGTGTAATAGCGAAATATTTTAGTGTTGTATGTGAATATATGCATTATTTATATAACCATGGTGTCCAGGCTAGCTTGCGTGCACCTCTATGAATTCCACGGTCTACCTACCACCTTTTATGTGAGTATGTGACTATATACATATATGACATAAACGCAATGTCAAACCAAATACACAATCAGCCTATACTTCTTTGGCCTTAGGTGTAGTTATAGCACACAAGTAGCCCAAATCAGCAAATCTAATTTGAATACCACCCCTGCACCCTAATTGTATCGTATCGACCTGGATGCAACAATGATTTTGAAGGGTATGAGCAATAGGAGTGTACACTGGTTCTTTGATATTCAAACCAAACAAAACCAATGTAATATAAACTACATTGGTTTTAGTTTTGTCAAATTTTTTGTGGTTATTTTCAGTTTTATGTAGACGTGGTTGATAAGTCAAAAAAATTGATACTACCTAACTTGACAATCAGTGTATTCATATGACAAAAGTAGTGCTAGGCACACATAATGTGTGTGTCAAAATTGGTGTAAGACATTCTGGATCTATTGACTAGTTTGCACTAAAAAGAATGTTTTTGCTACTCTTGTAAATGTTCTTTTGATTTTTAACCTTTAGTAAGATTTTCACGACCTATTTATGCAAAATTTATTCCATGGGATCATAAAATTTTACTTAATCCTATGTGAACTCCTTTTCCTGTTCATATATTGTTGTCTTTAAAGATTTGAGGACCACACGATCTTAAACATTGCAGTCAAATCTAACCATTGGAGTACTAGTGTACTCTTTAGCAACAAAGATAATTTTGCCTCAATCACTTTCTCTTCCCCTTTCCGAATAGAAGTAGATAAGGTCTTTGAGAATTATTTGATTTCAAGGACCAAAGTGTTGAAATGGTAAGCAGAAACCAAAAGATATAAGCTTGGGGTCAGTTGATTGAGATCATCATTTTGCAAAATGCTAACACAGTTTCAATGTGACTAAAAACAGAAACCAAGACTAACCCACTTTTCTTCATTTCCCAATTATAGAAGCTTATGCAAGCTCCACTTGTCACACCTACCTATTGCATCCAAGAATTTGCAGAAATATCAGAATAATTGATTTCTTTTTCAATCAATTTTTGAAAAGAATTCTTAACCTCCTCTTGTAATATGGACTTCAAAGTGAATTTTATTTTTGCAATCAGTCCTTATATATATAGCTAATGCAGCACCATACCTTCAAGAAAGCCAAGAGCACTACTGTGCAGAAAGGAACTTACAGAGAGCCTATACAACTCATCTAGAACTAGAACAACATAATACAACTCATCTTGAGCTTCTGTGTTGAAATCTGCTTGCCTTGAAAAATTCTAGCATTTCTCTCTTTCCAAATTGATCAACAAAGGCAAGCTGTCACCATTGTCCACCACCCGTTCCGTTTCACTAATCTTTGATTGGAATTCCTTGAATTCAGAACCTCAACAGTGGTAGCTGTTTTTGCAATTAATATCTTCTGCATCTCTAAGCGAATGTTTTATTACTAATGAATATATGTATAAATGTATATATGTGTGTGTATTTGTTGGTTTTGTTTGATTTTCTTTTGTTCAAACCAACCTAAATATTGTCGGTTTTTAAAATTTACAACCAAACGATAGTAGGGTTGACTCGGTTTTTCGGTTCAGTTTGGTTTTTCTGTTTCATTTGAACATCCTTACTGAACAACATAAGGTGAAACTGAGCTAAATGTCCTTGATCCTCGGATGATTTACTGGGATTTATCCTTAGTGATGCAGTTTCTTCTCTAGAGATTTTGGTTGGAGAATGATAATTGAGCTTGGAATCATATTCTTTGGATGCCGAATAATCATGATTTGTAATAAAAATGTTAATTACAGTTGGTATCATTGTTCATGTTTATCTTTATATTTTTACAATAATTGAGGGAAAGTAATGACTTGCTTAGTGAATGGGATTATCATTCTTAAAAAGGTCATAGTGCGTACAATGTATGGATGCTCTGAGCCAGTTTGGGCATACCTGGTTGTGCTGTTTCAATTTTTATTATTCATAGTCAAGGAAAGTGAGAGAAAGGTGTTTGGTTTCTTTTGCATAGAATGGAGATACATTGCTTTTTTTCAAAACTTAAACCACACATCTAACTTTATACATTCATCAAGGATTGCTGATGCAGAAGAAAACCTTGGTGAAAGTGAAGTTCGAGAAGCTCATTTGGCTAAATCATTGTTCTACATTCGGATTGGTGACAAGGTAGGCTATCTCTATCTCTCTCTTTTTCATTCAAATAATTGTTTAGAGTTCATTTGATCACACTGGGCAAATCTCAATCAAGCTTTATTTAATTTAAAATTTCAGGGGAAAGCACTTGAACAACTCAAGGTGACTGAGAAAAAAACTGTTGCAGTTGGGCAAAAGATGGACCTGGTGTTCTATACCTTGCAGATGGGGCTATTTGACTTGGATTTTGACCTCATCTCTAAATGCATAGATAAGGCAAAGAAGTAAGTCGGAGTGTTCACAGCCAGTTCAGATGTTATCAGACATGATGTTCTAAATGCCTTTTTTAGTTATTCAGCTAACTCCCAATGTTTGCTGACAGATTATTTGAAAAGGGGGGTGACTGGGAGAGGAAGAACAGGTTGAAGGTGTATGAAGGGTTGTTCTGCATGTCCACTCGTAATTTCAAGAAAGCAGCAGATCTTTTCCTTGATTCTATCTCAACTTTTACCACATATGAGCTTTTCCCCTATGATACTTTCATATTTTATACTGTCCTTACGAGCATCATTACCTTGGACCGGGTTTCTTTGAAACAAAAGGTATTCAATTTGTACTCTCTCTAATATCCTTGTTTGCAGTAAAAGGAATTTTCAAACTTTGAAATTTGTGTTCCCTTGGAATATCCTGGATGTTACTGTGATGAATGTACTTGCAAATTCACTTTATTATGTATATGTTGCAGGTCGTGGATGCGCCAGAGATCTTGACAGTAATTGGAAAGATTCCATATCTGTCTGAGTTTATGAACTCGTTATATGAGTGTCAGTACAAGTCATTTTTCTCAGCATTTGGTAAGCTTTTCCATTGTTTATTTTTTCTTTTCGTATTGTGAAGTGTGCCTTTGTAGTTTGCAAAGGTCTGCACACAGAAGTTTATGTCCGGTGGGGGTTCCTGATGCATTTTCTGGAAAATTTGGTTGAGAATTGTAGTATTTGCAAGGCCTTGATTATTGATAATCCTGTTTGGAGGTTTTAATCCTCAGATGCCAGTGTTTCCTTTTTGGAGTACCATTTTTTTTGTTTTAAAGTCTTTTGAATATCAGCACGAAAGTATGGGGTTTTAGCGCTCTTTATTAGTCATGTGAGTATTAAGCTTGATTAGACTAAAGGGATGTTCTTTCTGGCACATATCAAAATAGTAAAAACGATGATATTTCCGCACCTGAAACTTGTAACTTTTCAAATCGATAATAGTTCTTTTTCAATTGCATAAAAAGTAATATCTCGTCATCTTTGTTAAGTTTGACAGGGAGTTTGTTTGGGTTGGGGGTTGGGGTGGGTGGGTGGACTTGTGATTCTCATTGCAGTTCTTCTTAGCTTGCATAGTTTGCTCACTTCTCCTTGTAATAATAGCTAATAAATCTTAGATTGACTTCTCTTCAGAGCACTAACTCAAATTTGTAGGGCAGTTAAATTCACCTGAATTTCTGAACTAATTATTGGAGATGGGGGTAATGAGAGACCAAGTGACCTTTGCACAAAAGAAAGATGGATACCTATCAATACCTTATAAAAAAAGATGGACAAACCTAAATGTGTGTCATACACTCGTGATTTGTGATTCACCTCTATGTTGATTGCTAGGGTCATTTATGTGGGCCATGAATGATATATTAGATGCAAAATGGTTGACTTTTTACCTTAATGTGTTTTCAGCTGGCTTGATGGAGCATATTAAATTGGATCGTTACTTGCAACCACACTTCAGATATTATATGAGGGAGGTCAGAACAGTTGTGTATTCCCAGTTCCTGGAGTCCTACAAGAGTGTTACTATTGAGGCCATGGCCAAGGCTTTTGGGGTGTCTGAGGATTTCATCGACTTGTGAGTGCTATTTCATTCTTAGCTGGACTGTGTATTCACTATAAAACGTGTAACATAATTGAACTTTTCTGTTTTACTTCAGGGAACTATCTCGGTTCATTGCAGCTGGGAAGTTGCATTGCAAGATCGATAAGGTAGCAGGAGTGTTGGAAACTAATCGTCCTGATGCAAAGAATGCTCTTTATCAGGCAACCATCAAGCAAGGGGACTTCTTGTTGAATCGCATTCAAAAGCTTTCTCGTGTCATTGATCTCTGAAGCCGTTAAACTGTGGAGTTGTACTTGTTTTCTTCAAACTGTCTGTAGCACTAATATTGATATATTTTGCCTTTTCATTTTGAGATATTGGGAGTACAATTTAGTAATTTTCTGAAATCAAAGAGATTTTCTGTGTTGGGATAGCTCTTATATTTGGACAAACATTGCATCTTTTGAAATGTTATTTCCATTTTAAGTTTGTGCGCAGCTGATTTGAGAATTCCAACTAGTGAAGCTAAAGAATGCATTTAGGGGTGGGTCGTTTAGTATCTAGTTAGAGTTAATTGATACGTGGATTAGTTGGAGAGAATTTATGGAGGATTAATTAGGTAAGGTTTTAGTTATTTAATTTGCATAAAATTATACATAAATTCATTTGTTATTTATACATGCATTAGTTAGCGGATTTTTAAATTGTATACTAATCATTTTATTAGTTTTATACAATAATTTACTACCTAATCAAATATCAAAATGTGACACTCTTTGTTTTGTTTTTAATCTTGAGGTCCCTTTTTTTTTTTTAAAAAAAAAGAACTAAAGAGAGTACGATAAATAAATTAGAACGGAGGAAATATCATTTATACATAATTTTATGGGAAGTTATACGAAGTATAGAATTGATAAGGTTTAATAATTTAAGTTGGACCTATTTGGGAAGTTAACTTTGAAAGTTTGACCATAATTGTATGTAATTACACCGTTTTAACTTGTTTGTTTGACTAAATAATTACTTGATCAACGAAAAGAAAAGTAATCATACTCTTCAATTTTTAAGAGAGGGTACAAAAATGTTGGTAATTATACATGGGTAATTACAATGTTATTTTTCAAAAAAAATTCATTTTGTTTTTACATTTTTATTTTTTATTCTTTGTAATTTATTTTTTGAGTTATTCTTTTTAACGGAAAATGGTCAAGAATGTCCTTAAACTAAGCGAAACTGAACAAAAATGCTCTCAGTTAATAGTTTGGTCTAAAAATGCTCTTGCAGCCAATATTTTGGTCCAAAATGCCCTTATCATCAACTCTATGGTCCAAAAATACCCTTGCCATCAATACTTTGGTCCAAAAATGCTTCTATTGTTACTCAATGAGTCGAAAATGCCCCTTTCCTATATATATATATATATATATTAATCACATTTCATTCATCTTTTGTTCCTTGACTAGAATGCCCAGATGATTTTCTTCTCCAGAAGAGTAAAGAAAAGCAATAGAAAAGGAAAAAAAATGAAAGAAGGCAAAGAATGAGAATAAAGAATGAAAATGTGCTTTTGAAGAAAATAATATGCAAAATTTAAGTTTAGGGCACGTGAACTTTTGGTCTCGGGTATTTTATTGTATATATTTTCTAAAATTGATGTTAATATTATATTCTTGCATTCATACTATAAGAAGACTAAACAGTGCACTTGGTTGAATGTTGATCTATAAACGTTGAGGATTAAAGATCAATTTTCACTTAAAACATTTTTTTGGTAGTGCATCCATGTTCTTGAAATCTTAAATTCGTTTTCATGTATATTATCATAACTAATTTAATTGTTCTTTGACTCCATGTAATAGAGTGTATCTTTGGAAATTCGTTCATAGATTAGTGGTACTTATTCCTTTTCTTCTTTTAAGTCATAATTTGTTTTCTTTTTAGAAATATTGATAGATCATTATATAAACTCATGAAAAATTAATTCTCATTGAATAATAATATCATATAATTATTTTCCTAGTATTTGGATATCTAAAATCTAACTATTCCACTTTTTTTTGGAAAGAGAAACAATATTAAGAGTTCATTGGCCATGCAATTGGGATTTCAAATTTGAATCAGTGTTTGTTTTATGAAATTTGAAAAAAAAAATTCAACTAGTAATTGAAAATTTGATTTCAAATCCTAAATTCACCTTAAAAATAAGATTTCATTTCTAGGTTTGTGATTCCACTTTTTAAAGCTTGCCACATAAGCTTATACATGCAAAAAATATAAAATGAATCAATGGATATTTATAAAATTATGTAAAATTTTGTAATAACAAATAATCAGAAACGTTTATCTACAAGGAACATGAAAAAATGTTTATTGTTAATGCGGTGCTTTATGATATTCTAATATCTTATTTATAATTAGTTATGGCTTGCTCATTTGGTAAATTATAAGTATTAGGGAAGATTTGGTAGTTAACATAAATTGTGGAGTTTTCGTACATATCAAAATAATTAAAATCTTTTGAGATCCAAATTGAAGTTCAAAACGTAAATAGATGTAGTTTTATCCAGTAATTTTACCAGTGTCTATCGGTCTTTTATAAAAAAATAAAAATCTCATCATGTATAAGTACAAAAAAAAGGGGGCTACACCTTGTTTTACCAATCCTAATGAGATAATAAAACCTCTACTAACTAACAAGCATGAATAAAATAAGAGCAAGACCGAACAAGATATTTTGTGATCATCACAGAGTTTGTAATACTCTCAATTGGTAAATGGGCAAAAGGTGAAACACTACTTTGGTGTGGATTCGGATTGTGACCGGGAGGCTCTTGAGCTAAATGATGAATGATCCAAGTTGAGTCGTGCCGCAACGTTAAATCAAGCGCTACATGGGAGGCAACCCGTGAACAATATGTAATAAGTAGTATTTTTGCTTAATTTTGAAATTTTAGCTTAGTTTCAAATTCCTAGGTGTTTAGTTTTTATTTTCTTAAGTTATTATTTAGACAGGACTTTAGACGTTATAAAGAAAAATACAAAAAGATGAGTCGTGCCACAACCAAAATTAAGGCGATGGGTGGGAGGCTACCCACCATTATTATGTCACATTGTTTAGTTGATGCGCAGGTCATGGGAGGAGAAACCACTCGAAAATAGAGGAAATACGTTGAAAAATGCAGTTTGGGCGCAATTAGGGCGCGTCATGCCAAAGCTAACTTACTGGTGCCTCTTTCTAGCGCACTGGCAGCGTAACGCGCTACCATCGCACCAGGCCCTCAATAAAATGTCAATGACAGGCGCATAATGGACGCGCCACGCCACTTGGTTGGGCGCAACATGGGCGCGCCGCGCCAAGGGCAAGCGATTGCGACCCATTTTGGGTGCACTGGTAGCGCGTCGCCCCAGATTGCCAGGCGCGATTTGGGTGCGCCGCCCCCAACTCTAGTGAGTAAAATTTTCAGAAAATTCGTGGGATCCACTAAAAATCCAACCTTTTAACTCCTCCACCTACCCAAATAAACCCACTTTTCTAAATTCTCTCTAAACCGTTCCCTCCCCCAAATTCTCTCTAAACCCAAAAGTTGCTCTTCTTCTTCTCCACTTCTTTTCTTCCCCAAAATCCCAAAATCCCAAATTCCTCCATTAATCCCAACCAAAACATTCTTCCTTTCCCTTTCCCTCAACTCTAACACCCTTAAACCCATTCTAACCCACAATTTTTTAAAACCCTCCAAACCCACCCACCCCATTGCCTACCCGACCCCCTACCTCCTTTGTCCCCAATTTTTTTCTCTTCTTATATTCTTCCATTATTGGGTGTAAAGATGGATCCTAAGGGCAAGAATATTGCTAGTGGTTCAGGTACTAAAAGGAGTAGGAAAGGAGCGGTTCCCTTAAGTTCTAGTCGGGAACCCACCAATTTGTCGCCCCAAAAATTTGGCGGGCAAGTTGTACAACACTATGGAAAGGATTTGTACGATTCTCAACAAGAATTCAAGTACCTAGGTGATGAGTATGTAGATGAAGGGAGATTGCGACAGGAATTTCCCAACATTCTCGCCTAAATCAATGCTTTGGGACTCCAATATGTCTTCATGGATCAAGGTGAGTGCAATTTAAGCTTAGTTTATGAATTTTATGCGAATTGGAATACACGTTGTGTTGAGATAAACAAAGGGTTCATTAGGGATAGTTGGGTGAGATTTTTTGTTGAAGCACTGAATGAATTTTTGGGTACTCCAAATTGTGACACTACTGATTTTTTGGCTATGATTGAAAGACCACATTATCGTGATATTAGGCATACTTTGTGCGGGGTGAATTTTGTTGCGCGGTGGGATAGGGTTAGAAACACGGGACGTCATTTGACTCTTCACTATGGTCACTTCAATTTGGAGGCTCGCATTTGGTTAAAAATTTTGTGTAGCACCTTACTACCGTGGAAGCATACGACTGATGTCACTAGGGAGATAGTGGTGCTAGTATACCGTTTGATGAAGGGTTTGCCGGTGAATGTTGGGGCTATTTTGAGGAAAAATATGCTTAAGTTTAGGACAAATAAAAGATGACGTTTCTGTTATGGGAGCATAATTACTAGGAACCTCCGTGCTTTACAAATTGAGGAGGAAGTTCATGATGTGTGAGCCCCCCCCCACTTAGTGTGCCGCTTGGTTGATGTCACAAGAACTAAAGCGCATGATCCGCTTGGTTGATGTCGCAAGGGCTTGTATTAACTGCTATTGATAGGTAAGCTCGTGATGATAGTTGGATGGGGCGTATGTTTGGAATGACTGAGCTACAACTGTGGATAGGTGGCCGTCAGGTGACTGAGGATGAAATGACGATACTAACGGAGCGTTACCCTTTGACGGATAGTGTGATGTACATGTGTTGGATGGGCCCGGCTTTCCAAGAACCCATTGATGATGATGATGCCACTACTGATAAGGAGGATGGCTCGGCGGAGGATGAGTCAGATGATATTGGCAACAGAGATGATGATACTGATGCGGGTGATGGAGATGGTAATGCAGCCTCGATGGCTATGGATTTTGCCACCAATGTGGCAACTCGTTGATTTGAAACACGTGGCCTAGAGGCCGACATGGAGTTCTCTTTTACCATTTCATTTTGTTTTATTTTGCACACTGAGGACAGTGTTTTGTTTAAGTGTGGGGTGGAAGTTGAACTTCATTGTACATAGTTTACTGCTATATCGAGTCTTTAATTTTTAAGAGGGGTCCTCACATTTTGTTTTCGGTTCTTTTTCCGAGGATAGTCCCATTGAACCAACTAGGAATAGTTTGTTTAGTTTTGTTGCGTCTTAGAGTTGTTGTAGGAGAGACAGTTCTCGATGATGGATGGATGACGACCGTCTTAAGGGAAAATTAGTCACTAGGAGTAGAAAGGTTGAAACCGACCTTCTTGGCACTTTGAAATCTTGTCTTGATAGTTGGCTAGACATCATGGGTGGTAACACTTTGTTTGCAATATTTAAATAATGACCTTGAAAACAAACATAATCTTTTTGTCTTGACTCTAAATGGAAAATAAAGAATATGGGCTTAATTGTGTGGAAACACCTTAATGCAATTTATGTGAGCATGCTACAAGTATTGGACCTTTATGTGTGTTGTGATGCCATGTGTGGACAATATTTGTTGAGTTTTTGTATTGAATATCATCTAGAACTTTCCCCAAGTGTGCCTAAGGAGTAACTCATGTGAATTATGGAATATGATTGAGGTGTTTCTTTGAATAACCAAGTTTGAATTTCCTTATGTGCCTCCAAAAAAAATATCCCTAGCTTAGCTCCATTGAGCCTTGTAGCCTTGATTTTGTTCTAACCCACTTAATTGAGCTGAATCTCTTTTATTGATACCATTAGTTTGATCGCAAAGTAATCCTTAATGCACTATGTTTAGTTGAAGAAACTGATAACTTCGGTTAAAATGGATAGGGTGGAAATGCTTGGATTTGTGGAGAAGAAAGAGAAAGGTAGACAAATGATACCCCATAAGTCCTAAAAGTTTGTGATTGGCCCTGGTCCTTTGGGACATTGTGCACTTCGGCCAAGGTTAAAAAACCTAAGTCAAAGGTGGCTAATCCGAAAAAAAAACCTTAATAATGGCCCTGGTCCTTACAAGGACAACGTGCACCTTAATTTGAGTAAAATCGATAGGTTGAGGGTGGCTATTGTTAAGTGTGAAAAAAAATAAATTTATATAAATAAAGAGGAGAGAAAAAGGGTTAAGGGCTCAAGTGAAAGTGAAGACAAGATGTTAAATTCAATTGGAAAACATTTAATGAGGAAATCAAAGGGGAAGAAAGAGTTGTGAATATTAGCAAGGCAAACAAAACATGTGCATTATGGAGGATGAGTCACTAATTTTACCCAAATGTATCCCCCCTTACCTAAAGCCGACATTACAATCGAATGAAAGTCCTCTTGATTCTATGAGTAACACTTTGTGAAAATTAAAGTACACCAAGGGTAAGCTTAATTATGGCATGTTAGGATATGTGAAAACTTCATTTGTGAGTGTGAGAGTGAATTTTATATAAAAAAAAAAGCCTTATGATTGAAATGCATTGTTGTTGGTGTGAAATAAAGGCTATACTTAAAGTGGTGAGGGCATTCACGAAACATGTTTGGTGCTTAATCTTGTTTGTCTTGTCTCTATGATATTGCATTTGCTCGGAATTATTTGATAAGAGTCATTGATCGAGGTTGTGAATTGTTGATTGATAGACTATAAGAAAGAGTTGAAATTACTGCATGTAGTGTGTACCACAAGATCATGATTAAATGTGTTTGGCCGATTGTAAAGCGAGGTGAAGAGTCCAAGGTTTAAGAGTGTGATTTGATAAGATAAAGTTTGTTTGAGGACTAACAAATGTTTAAGTGTGGGGTGGTGATCTTGGGCATATTTATATGCCCAATTACTACAAATACCCATCTTTAACATAAGTTTTAGGACATTTACTAATCTAACTAGCATATTTTGGCTTAAGATTGCGATGATTGCAAACTAATATACATAATTAGCTATTTTGCAGGGTTCCTAAGGGAAGTGATTGAGTCAAGGAAGAAAAAAGAGTTATAGATGAAAAGCGACGCCAGGAGCAGAAGCCAGGCGCGACTCCCCAGCACCATTGGTGCAGCAAGGGCGCGACGCGCCAAGCTCCAGTTGACTGAGGCCACTTTTGGGCGCACTGGCAGCGCAGCGCGCCAGCCTGCCAGGCTCGAATTGGGCGCCCCAGTCTTGTGCGGAGTTTTGGCGAAAGTTGATTTAAAAAGGACTCCTAGTTGAAGTAGAATTCGACTATATTGTTCCTAACCATTATAAATAGATCCTTAGGGCTCCATTGTTAGGGTTTGACTATTTATTGGTGTGCAAGAGCAAGTATCAACGTTTGTAATAGGTTTTGATCTTCTAACTCTTCTATTTTTCAGAAATCGCATGAACAAGTGTATTTTGTGGTTTTCTAATAGCATGAGTGGCTAAACGCCTTTGTTATGGGGCTGTAGTTACGAATTGAATGTTGATTATTTGAGGTTCTTGAATTAATTCTTGGTTGTCATTATAAGTTACTTCTATATTCTTGTTTTAGTAGTTTATGCTTGATCACCATAAGATAAATACATTGTCTAATCTTAAAATCGAGAGATGAGGGGTTAGGTAGACCAAAGAATATAGAGAGCTCAATCGACCTATTTGATTGAGGTGATTTGTGTTTAGAAGTGATGCCCGGACGAACAACTCGCTTGGTTACGAAACATGATGAAATATAAATGCTTGTCAGTTAGTCGATTTATCCCCGCTCAACGATGTAGGTAGTAGCTAATTGGAGTAGACGACTAGAGGTATGAACCCGACTCATACAATTAACCCTGTAAACCAGTAACTTGACAACTGAAATAGTTCTAAACCGATACTATGATACATGAGATTCAGTATATGTTGCAGCCCTGGAATTGCCTTTCACTTGCTTGAAACATCATATTAAAGTCGTTCACAATTGGTTACTTTTATTTAGTGCATAATTATTAGTAGTTAACAATCATCACAATCTCTTAAACGGTTACTTTTACTTTTATTTGTAGAATTAAGTGTTAGATATAAATTGATCATAAGTCCCTTGGGAACGATAACTCCTTCTTTAAGAATCTATATTACTTGCGCGACCACGTACACTTGCGTGTATATTGGGGAGCAGCATTAGTCACAACTTGACTTAGCATCCTTATAAATCTATGTAATAAACTAGAATGTTATAAATGAAAATTCAACTGGCCAATAAGGCAAACTCAAGTCTCAACAAAATAGAATGAAAATGAAAAGACTAAAGAAATAACATTTGACTGTCTATGAAGCCTCTAAAACAGCTGAGGTGGATGTCGGGACAAGACCCCTGATCATCCTAACAAATAAAATACTAAAAAGCAAATGATAAGAAAGGAGCCCTCCGAAAAGCAAAGAGGCTCACCAGCTGACTCTGAATGCTCAATTGGATCAACGAGGCGCTGGATGATGATCCTGGTTACTTGTGTCTGCATCATAATAAGATGCAAGCCAAGTGGCATCAGTACATTGAATGTACGAGTATGCGAGGAGAATTCTAAAACAAGACATAAGCTTGAAAGGAACTGAAGAACTTACGTGGCTCAACTGAACTCAACTGAACTCATTTCAATATAAAGCAATATAAAACAAGTGCAATATAAAGAAAAGCTATTTAAAACATGTATGTCAACTCTGTGTATTTGGAAATAAAATAATACTCTGTGTGTATGCAAAGATACACTATAACTCTGAAATGTATGTAAAAATACAAATAAACTGTGTATATAAGGATACAATTTTTTTGGTGGGAGTTTCTCTAACCGATAACCATCACTTAAGCACTGTTGTGATGATACATCGTTTTGCATCACGCTGTCAGGGCCATTCTATACTTTGCCGAGGGTATACAACCTAAACTACTAAGTGGATCCACTAGTCTATGCTAAAAAGCACTAAAGAAATCATCTAAAAAGTATGACCCTTTTTCTACCCATGATGGCTACATGGTTTATGGGGGCTGTGAGTTGTCTGAACTCTCCCCCATATCGGTGCTCAATACTACTCCCAAAATATGATACTAGCCTTATGTTTAAAAACATACTTCTTTCTGTGATTTGAGATAATTGTTCAAAAACTTAGCTCAAAGGCTATCTTGGAAATCAAAGTTTCCTTACTTTCTTAATTGTGAAAACACTTACTCTTTTTTGAAAACTAGTTCAAAGGCTCTTTGGAAATCAAGGTTTCCTTTTCTTGTTTAAATATGAAAACATTTTAATTCTTTGGGAATATATAGTCCCCATATGCTTTGAAGAAATGAACTTCAACTTTACTCTTTACTCAACTCAAAACTCAAGTCTTAAAACAAAGTTAAATCATTTGTAAAAGACTTTTGGAAGACTCTATGAACTTCTCTTGACTTGGCTCTTATCTTCTCTTGACTTGACTTTTATCTGATCCTTGAATTGAATTATGGATTCAAGGATTGAGATTTGTGATAGAAAAGATCTCATAATGTTTGAGAGTGTTTTTAGCCAGTTAAACACGATAAAAGATCAAGAAATCACTGCTTGGAAGCAAGTCCGCGACGCGGAGATGCATTTAAATATTTGGTTGCGAAATAAATTTTGAGTCAGAACGGTCCGTGACCGGTCCGCTCTGCGAGAAAAAATTGTCAATTCTGAGGAACAAGGTCTGTATAACGCGGACCTTGTACCCAGATTCTGCCGACTTGTTCCTTCTTCGTTTTCTAACCCCAAATCGCCTAAATTCGATTCTTTTTCTCCAATTCTCTTTCGATTCAGATACCCAGCATATGTACACAAGAATCTAATCAAACACAACTCTAAAATCGACTTTAAACTCTTCAAGAACTCCTCAATCTCATCCCAAATTCAAGAACACACATCAAGAACATTCAAACTTTCAACTTTTAGGATGAATTCATGCTGAATTAAATATGTTTGGCGAGTGGGTGAATGAACCCAATGTTGTGTGAACTCACATACCTCATAGGGATCACCCCTTGACGAAATCCACAAGCAATTCTTGAAGAACTTGACGATTCTTGCTCCTTCTCCTTCTTTCTCTTCTTTTTTTCTCTTTTCTAAAACCCTAACTCAATATCGTAAAAGTGTAAACTGAATCCTACCAGTTTAGACGATTCTGGGGTATGGAAAAGACCATAATGCCCTTCTAAAATCTGGGTTAGACTTTCCTTATTTAAACATCCCAACTTCAAATGGGAATATCTCACTCATATGAATTTGAAATCGCGAAAGCTCAGCGGCGTTGGAAAGATTATTCCAAGATATTTCCTATGATATCTGGAAACACACCTAACTCATCATGAGCTAGGAGTTATGGTCGTTTGAAGTTCACCAAAAACCCAACTTAACATACTTAACATTTTTTTCCAGATTTTTATATTCTTTCCAAAAATGACTATTTACACTTTTTAGATTCTTTCTAGCTCTTTCTAGTTCAGGGTGTTACAGGATAAGCTATTCTTGATGCCAATATCTTCAGTTGGTATGATCAATGAAGGATCTCTCATGCAGTTTTTCAATATAGAGATGTGAAAGACAGAATGAATCGCGACTAACTCTTGTGGTAGCTCCAACTCATAAGCTACATTACCTACCCTTTTCGATATTCTGTAAGGGACAATATACCGGGAACTAAGCTTTCCCTTCTTTCCAAATCTCATAACACCTTTCATGGGTGAAACTTTCAAGTATACTTAATCATCTACTTCAAACTCTAACTCCCTTCTTCTAACATCAATGTAGGATTTTTGATGACTTAGTGCTGTTTTTAACCTCTCTTGAATCAGTTTCACTTTCTCCATAGCTTGATGAACTAAATCTGGTCCTATCAACCCAGCTTCACCAACTTCAAACCATCCAATAGGAGATCTGCATCTTCTCCCATAGAGAGCTTCATAAGGAGCCATTTGGATGCTAGAGTGGTAGCTATTGTTGTAAGAAAATTCAATAAGGGGTAGGTGATCATTCCAATTATCCTTGAAATCAATCACACAAGCCCTCAGCATATCCCCTAAGGTCTGAATAGTGCGCTCTACTTGCCCATCTGTCTGAGGATGAAAGGGAGTACTCAAGTTCACCTTTGAACCCAAGCTTTTTTGGAATGACTTCCAAAACTGTGCAGTAAATTACTCACCTCTGTTTGAAATAATCGAAACTGGCACCCCATGAAGTCTAACTACCTCTTGAATATACAACTTGGCATAGTTCTCTACTGTATGGGTAGTTTTTACCGGCAAAAAGTGGGCTGATTTTGTCATTCCATCAACAATCACCCAAATCTAAACATGCTGCCTGCGAGACCTTGGTAAACCGGTGATAAAATCCATATTAATCATCTCCCACTTCCATTCCGGAAGTTCTATATTCTGAGCCAAACTACCGGGCCTTTGATGCTCTACTTTAACTTATTGGCAATTTGGACACTTAACAATAAATTCTGTAATTCCCTTCTTCATACCACTCCATCAATAAACCTCTCTCAAATCATGATACATATTTGTGGACCCAGATGAATGGAATATTTGGAGCTACGAGCTTCTTCCAATATCCTCTCTTGGAGTTCATCCATCCTTGGTACACACAACCTACCTTGATACCTCAATACGCCATCTCCCCTTTGTTCAAAAGACAATACTTTTTGCTTATGAACATTTGTCTTCAATTCAAGAAAAATAGGATCTTGGTCTTGCTTCTCTTTTACTTCTGACACTAATGATGATTCAGCCCATTTATTACCACTACTCCTCCTTCTGTGGAATCCATTAGTCGGACTCCCAGGAGTGCAAGTTTATGCACATCTTTCGCTAACTCTCTCTTTTCTTCCTTAACATGGGTGGTACTACCCATAGAAAACCTGTTGAAAGCATCAACAATAGCATTAGCCTTACTTGGGATGATAAAGAATACTCATGTCATAATCCTTTAGTAATTCTAACCACCTCTTTTGTCTGAGATTATGCTCTTTCTGAGTGAACACATATTGAAGACTCTTGTGATCAGTGAATACATCTACATGAACACCATACAAATAATGACACCATATCTTCAAAGCAAATACTACAACAGCCAACTCTAAATCATGGGTTAGGTAATTCTTCTCATGAACTTTCAACTGTCAGGATGCATAAGTTATAACCTTGCCATTCTGCATCAACACACAACCCAAACCAATTCTAGATGCATCACAATATACCACAAAACCTTGAGTACCTTCTGGTAAGGTCAACACTGGGGCAGTAGTTAACCTCTTTTTCAATTCCTGAAAGCTTTTCTCACAAGCTTCAGACCATTGAAATTTCACTGTCTTCTGAGTTTACTTGGTCAAATGGGATGAAATGGATGAGAACCCCTCTACAAACCTTCTATAATAGCCAGCCAAATCCAAGAAACTCCTAATGTCAGTTGGAGATGTGAGTCTAGGCCAATTCTGCACTGCCTCTATTTTCTGAGTATCAACTTTAATTCCCTCTCCAGACACAATGTCGCCTAAGAATTTCACAGATTTAAGCCAAAACTTGCACTTAGAGAACTTGGCATACAATTATCTATCTTTTAGAGTTTGGAGAACTATTCTGAGATGACTAGCATGATCTTCTTCATTCCTCGAATAAATTAGTGTGTCATCAATGAAGACGATAACAAATATATCTAAATAAGGTTTAAATACTTTATTCATAAGGTCCATGAATGCTGTAGACGCATTACTCAAACCAAATGACATAATTAAGAACTTATAATGACCATAACGGGTCCTGAATGCTGTCTTTGGAATATCACATTCCCTTAATCTCAACTGATGACAGCTTGATCTGAGATCTATCTTAGAGAAACAAGTGGCACCCTGAAGCTGATCGAAAAGATCATCAATCCTTGGGAGAGGATATTTGTTCTTGGTAGTAACCTTGTTCAACTGACGATAATCTATACACATCCTAAGGGACCATCTTTCTTCCTCACCAATAAGACCGGAGCGCCCCAAGGTGAGACACTTGGTCGAATAAACCCCTTATCAATGAGATCTTTCAACTATTCTTTAAGCTCTTTCAACTCTGTTGGTGCCATTCTATATAACGGAATAAATATAAGATGAGTATTTGGAAGAATGTCTATACCGAAGTCTATTTCTCTCTCAGGAGAGACTCCGGTACGATCATAAGGAAAGACTTCTGGAAACTCTCTTACTACTAAAACTGACTGAATATGAGGTATCTCAACATAGAGTCATTAACTCGAACTAAGTGATAGACACACCCCTTGGAAACTAACTTTCTTGCCTTAAGGTACGAAATGAAACGACCCTTAGGCACTGCTGAACTACTTTTCCACTCTAAGACTGGCTTATTTGGAAACTAAAACTTGACAACTCGAGTTCTACAATCAACTGAGGCATAACAGGCATGAAGCCAGTCCATACCAAGAATGACATCAAAATCCACCATGTCTAATTTGATTAAATCAGCCATGGTGTCCTTGTGATTGACGGAAATGACACAATCACTATATACTCGCTCAACTAGAATAGTCTCCCAACAGGTGTAGAAAAACAAAAGGGTTCACAGACTTTCTCAAGAAGAACATCAAAACTATTTTCAACATAAGGGGTTACAAAATATAAACTTGCTCCTAGGTATAGCAAAGCATAAACATCAAGAGTAAAGACTTTGATCATACTAGTGACAACATCTGGATAGTTCTCTTACTCTTGGCGACTATTGATCTCATAAAGACGGTTTGCTCCTCTGCCAGTACCGAAAGTAGCTCCTCTAGGTGCAACCCTGTCTGGTGGAGCAACTGATGAATATTGGACTCTATTACCCTGATTCTCATTACCTTGCCGGTTATTGGGGTACTCTTTCATGAAATGACCCTTTTGTCCACACTTGATGCAACTTGTGGAGCCATCGCGACACTTACCTAGATGGGTTCTATCACACTTAGCACATGCAAGAGCCCAGTTACCTCATTGTGCCACACTACCCTGAGATTGGGCAGGTCTAGCCCTGAAATGCTGGGAATTCTAACTATTGTACTCACTTTTGTTTCTGGGTGCAGGTGCACTAGCAGATGATGGAGCAGGTCCCTTTTGCTTTTCCTGAAAGGACGAACGGTTCACATTACCTCTTTGCTGCCCAGACTCATTTCCTGTCTTCGCTTTCTTGTTTCTAAACTCCTCCTTATCCCTCAGCTTCTCTTCCTCAACCTGCTGCACATAGACCATCAACCTTGATATATCCATGTCACCTATTAGCATTGCAACCCTACATTCCTTACTCGACAGACGAGACAGCCCAACAACAAACAAGCTCATTTTACTCCTCATATCCACAACCATCTCTGGAGCATAACGGGACATTTGGGTGAACTTCAACCCATACTCATGAATTCTCAAAGAATCCTGCTTAAGTGTGAGGAACTCTCATACCTTAGCCTGTTTCAGTTCTCGGGGAAAGAAACGCCCCAAGAAGGCCTCCTCAAAACAAGCCCAACTCGCAAGTGGTGCTCCCTCAACTCTACTATTCTTCCACTGGTCAAACCAAGTCCTAGAAACATTCTTCAGTTGATATGCAACTAGTTCAACCCGCTTAATATCGGCAACGTGTATAATATCAAATACCCGTTTGTTTTAGCAACTTATCCTAAGGTCTTCTCGCCAAGAGCTCCCCGGCGACGACAGAGTAATCAACCCGTCTGCTGTGGCGGGGTGGCTTTTTTCTTTCACAATAAGACCTGGATGACTATCCCTACCTTTGGTAGCTTACGAGTTTTGTAGTTCCTCAATAAAGTTCTCTGGATCCTCAGTAGTGCTTGAAGCAGTGAAACTTGAAGGGTTCATGCTCAAGAACTCACGGATCCATAAAGTGTCAGCCTCTTCTTGTCGAGCCCCTTTTTCTTGCCCAACTTGGTTAGTCACAGCTTGACTTAGCATCATTATTGCTTCTCTGAACTCAGCATTAGTAACTTCTCCATGGGGTTGCACTTCAGGTGCATTGGGTACCTCTTGCTCCTCAACATTATGCATAGCAGGATTACCTCTGACAGCTCTTCGTGGAGGCATGATTAACTGAAAATCATGCGCAAGCACGAGTTAGAAGAAACTTTTTAGAGATAAAACTTTAATGCACGAAATAAGGATGAAAGAAGTGAGACAATTTCCTAAGTGTTGCAGCCTCTTAATTATATATGTGGCGCGTTTCACACCAATAACTAGGACCCTACAGACACGGCTTCATAGACTCCCTAGGACTCTTGAACTATGTGCTTTGATACTGAGTTTTTTCACGCCTCGAGCCTACACCCTGGGCGGGACTGGCACTTGAAAACCATTGCTAGCCCCAAACGAACCCTTGGCTTGGCTTACTTACTCAGCGTAAGACTTAAACATAAGAAACATAACTCATGCAATAACTTAAGAGATAATAACTTAGCCAAAATGGCAACTCAAGTCTTAAACGTATACAACTGAAATGAATAAGACTAAAGAACTATAAATATCTGTCTATGAAGCCTCTGAACAATGAGGGATGTAGGGACAAGACCCCCGATCATCCTAACAACTGAAATACTAGAAAACAAAGTAAAATGAGTCCTCCAGAATGCAATGAGACTCACCAACTGACTCTGAGTGCTCAACTGGATCAACGAGGCCCTGGATGCTGATCCTCATTACTTGTGTCTGCATCATAAAACGATGCAAGCCAAATGACATTAGTACATTGAATGTACGAATATGCGAGGGGAATACTAAACATAACATAAGCTTGAAAGGAATCTGAAAGAAACACTTACCTTGGTTTTACTCAACTCATGAACAACTTAACTAAGTATAAAGCAATAAAACACATGCAATATATAAAAAGCTTTTAAAACAGTGAGAAAGCAACTCAGTTCGTTAATGAAATGCAATAACAAACTAAACTTTACTCATGTAATAAATTAATATAGTTTCTATGGGAGTTTCTCTAACCGACAACCACCACTATGAGCCTAAGTGGTGATACAACGTCTTGCCCACGCTGCCATAACTGTCATATATTATGCCGTCATATAGAACGCCTTAACTAAGTGGATCCACTAGTCTATGCTAAAAAGCACTTAGGATTCATCTAAAAAGTATGATTCTTTACTACCCATTATGGCTACATGGTTTATGCAGACTTGAGTTATTATGAACTCGCATCCCGATATCGGTGTTCAATACTACTCCCAAAATATACTTAGCTCATATGTTTTTAAAACAAACCTTCTTTATTTGATTTGAGATAATTACTCAAAACTTAGCTTAAAAGCTTTTCTTGGAAATCGGTGTTTCCCTTTCTTGTTCAAATGTGAAAACACTTTTAGACACTTAAGAATACTTAGTTCCCTAATAATCTTTAAAGAAATGAACTTCATTTTTACTTCTTACTCCTTACTCAACTTGAACTTTAAGTCTTAAAACAAAGTTAAAAGCATTTGCAAAAGACTTCTTGAAATGACTTTAAAAACTTTCTAGGCTTGACTCTTAACTTTCCTTGAATTTGAATTTATGGATTCTAGGTTATGATTCATGTTTCTGGATGATTTCTAGATGTTTAGAAGTCATTCGGAGTAGTTAGAATCAATAGGAAGTGTTAGTACACTTTAGGAGGACTTAAACGGGCAAAACGACGAAAAACATGTGGAGATCGACGATCCGGGCGCGCTGCGCCAGCCCCAACTTACTGGGGCTCATTTCTGGCGCACTGCAGGTGCGCCGCCCCAGCCTCTCTGGCGCAGATGGGGAGTGCTGCGCCAGGCCCTTCCCAGGTGCGATCTGACGAACTTCTCTTCTTATTTTCTGATCAAATTCGACTAAACTTGATCCCTTTTCTCAAATACTCTTTAGAATCAGATACCCAGAACATATACACAAGATTTAACTCAAACAACTCAAGGAATCGACACTCTAATCTCAAGAAACTCTTCAATCTAAACCCAAATTCAAGAACACCCATCAAGAACATTCAAACTTCTAATCTTTTAGAATGAATTTACGCTGAATTAAACATGTTTGGAACGTGAGTGAATGAACACAACATTATGAAAGTCTCACATACCTTGTAGGATCAAATCCTTGATGAATTCCACACGCAAATCTCCAAGAAATCGACGAATCTTGAATTTTCTTCTTCTTTCTCCTTTTTTTTTTCTAATCCCTAGCGTGAACTTCAACTCTTCCAAACTGAATAAAATCTGATTTGACCCCAATTAAACTCCAAAAAAGGATTAAAACACTTAGGTAAGGAAAAAACTAAAATACCCTTACAAAATTCGGTTTAAGACTTTCCTTATTTGAACATTACAAATCAAATGGCCATATCTCACTTATACAAACTCAGAATCGCGCAAACTCAGCGGCGTTGAAAAGATTATTCCAAGATATTTCCTACGATATCTGGAAATACACCTAACTCATCCTGAGATAGGAGTTATTGTCGTTTGAAGTTGACCAAAAACTCAACTTAACATACTTAATAAATTTTCCAAATTTCTATTCTTTCCAAAAATTGACTATTTCCAATTCTTAACTTCTTCCTAATTATTTAAATTTGCGAGATGTTACAATGATGATACAACTTCTCGCCCACGCTGCCTGAATTGTCCTATACCTTTCTGGGATATAGGTTACCTCAACTAAGTGGATCCACTAAGCTCCGCTCGAAGGCACTAAGAATTCATCTAAAAAGTATGATCCTTTACCCATGTTGGTATACATGGTTTATGAGGAATGTGAGTTGTCTGAACTCATCTTCATATTGGTGCTCAATACTACTCCCAATAATATATACTCATGCTCAATGTTTAAAAACATACTCTTCCTTTGGTTTGAGATAATTGCTCAAACTATCCTCTTAAAAGAGGTAACTGCTCTTGAAATATCTTTGAACTCATAAACTTGTTTAGAAATCAAAGTTTTTCTTTTATCAATGTAAAAATTGATACCTTTGAGAACACTTAGTTCCCTTATACTCTTACTCAATTCTTACTCGAAAACTCTTTCACAAAAATATATCAAAATCATACTGTGATATGATCATTGATGACTCGGGAAGTCATACTGCATAAACATTGATGGTATATCTAGATACCATACTACGTAACATTGATGACATACTCGATTGTCATACTAATCATGTTTTAAAAATTCTTTCTCAAAACTCATCTTTACTTCCTCAAAAACTCTGTTTAAAACTCAAGTGTTGGCTTTAAAAAGATTCTCAAGATTTATAGCTCAAAATAGGGTTCATGCTTAATTATAGTCATGAACAAATCAACTCAAGGATCTCAATAACCATATAGAAACTCAATACTCAGAGCTCAGAACTTAACGACACTACTCATCTCAAGAATACTTAATTCATAGAGTTCATGTTGAAATATAGACATGAACGAATCAACTGAAGAATCTTAATGCATAACATATAACAATTCTATAATTAGGAATAGAATTTCAAAAAGAAATAGGAACTCAAAATCAACTTATCTCAAGAATACTCAAATATAGGGATAGAATCCTAGATTACTCTTTTACTGATTTGAAAGTAGATGTAGGGAGTGAGGACGAACAAGTCCAACACTATGATAGCCTTACATACCTGAAAGAATAAGGTTCTTTAAGAAGAACTTGATTAGAAGTCTTTAAACCCTAGCTTGAAGTAGAACAATCAAGAAAACCTTTCTTGGGATTCTTGAATTAGTTTCTTGAAATATCTATGGCCAAGAATTATGATTTTCATTAGTGATTCATAATTGTATGCAGAAATTTGAGTTGGAAAGAATGAAATTCTTGGAGAAAAACTTACGTTAAAGAAGAATCTTGAATGGAATCTTCTACTTTGATTTTTCCTTAAGGTTTTGCCTTAGGATTTTACAGAGAAGAGAATGATGTATTAAGAGATGAAAATCTGATTATTTTGGGTCCTTAATTAGTCAAGAAATTCTTTTAGGGTTTTCTTAAAAGTAAAAAGACAAAAATACCCTTTTAAATGTATTTTTTGTCGGCCAATTCGTCACTGCACTGTATTTGGTTACTAAAATGTTCATAAATTTTTACTCGAAACTTGGATCGACGTGAAATTGGTGGAGTTGGAAAGAAGATTCAAATTCCTTTAATTTGATATGTTATGGGCCATGTAACTCTTTATATTCTAAGAGATATGGTCGTTTGAAGTTGACCCAAGTAGAATCTTACATCAAAGCTTAATGGGTAAGAAAGCTTTCAACTCAACTTTGTGCTAGGAGTTTCTAGTGACCTTAATTGATATCCAAAATCAATCCCACACTAAGGAATTTACCTTTACACATATGTAAATATTAAGAATCACGCAATATGACCTTACATATAAATAAAGAATAGTTTGGGTCTTAACTTAGAAAATTTTGGGGTGTTACACATTGATGGCATATCTAGATGCCATATTGCTTAAACATTGATGACATACCCGACTGTCATACTAATTAGTTTTAAATAATTGCACAAACTATTCTCAATATAATGATTTAAATACATGGACTTACTTTGAAATTTCGAAATCAATGTATGAAAAAAATGCACAAAGGATTTCAATAAAAATCTCATCAACTAGGATTCATGTGAAATATAAGCATGAACAACAACTCAAGGATATAAATACATATATTATTGCAATCTCATAATATTAAAATTTAGAATTCAAAACAAGAACATAACTCATATCAAGAATTTCACAAAACTGAAGGTAGAACCCTAGATTCAACTTTCTATTGACAAAATTGAGATATAGGGCGTGAGGACGAACTAGTCCAACACTATGAATAGCCTTACATACCTTATACGCTCCAAATTCTTGAGAAAGGTGAGAACTTTGGATGAAAAGATGGCAAGAATTTGTTTCTTAAACATTAGAGATGAGTTCTTAAGGAGCTTTCTTGAAAATATATGAATTTCATGAGTAGGAGATATTAATTCGTGTTAAGATGAAGGAATTATGAAGTTCTAAGGTAAAATCTTACCTTGGATGTTGGATGAACCTTGGAGAAAGGTAGTTTCTTGATGTCACTCCCCGAGCCTACACCTTGGACGTAGTTGGCACTCGAGAACCATTGTTGGCCCCAAGCGAACCCTTGGCCTAGATTACTTACTCAGCGGAAGACTATATACATATTTATAATGATCAATAGCATTGTACTCACTTGAATAATAAAATACTGAGAATGTTTTAAAAGTCACACATTCAACTTGGTCAAATGGCAACTCAAGTCTTAACATATGAAATGATAATGTAAATACAACTGAACTACTAACTGTCTGTGAAGCCTCTAAAACAAAGAGAGATGTCAGGTCAAGACCCTGATCATCCTAACAATGAAACAAATACTAAAAGCAAAGTAAAGGAGTCCTCCGGAATTCAAGAAGGCTCACCAACAGACTCTAAACTGCTCACTGGATCAACGATGCGCTGCATGCCGATCCTAGTTACATGTATCTGCATCATAATAAGATGTAGGCCAACTGGCATCAATACATTGAATGTACGAGTATGCGAGTTAGAATGCTAAACACAACATAGGCTTGAAAAGAATCTGAAGAACTTACCTGACTCAACTCAACTCAACATAACTGAACTCATTTCAATATAAAACATTTTAAAATAAGTGCAATATAAATAAAAGTTGTTTAAAACATGATGTCAACTCTGTGTGTATGCAAAGATACATATAACTCTGAAATGTATGTAAAAATACAAAATAAACTGTGTATTTAAGAATACAATTACTTCTGTGAGAGTTTCTCTAACTAACAACCATCACGTAAGAGCTATTGTGATGATACATCGTTTTGCCTCACGCTGCCAGGACCGTCATATACCTTGCTGAGGGTATAGAACCTGAACTACTTAGTGGATCCACTAGTCTATGCTAAAAAGCACTAACGAAATCATCTAAAAAGTATGACCCGTTTCTACCCATTATGGCTACATGGTTTATGTGGGCTGTGAGTTGTCTTAACCCTCCCCCATATCGGTGCTAAATACTACTCCCAAAAATATAATATTAGCTCTCATGTTTTAAAACAAACTTCTTTCTGTGATTTGAGATTAGTGCTCAAAAACTTAGCTCAAAGGCTATCTTGGAAATCAAAGTTTCCTCTCTTTCTTCATTTAGAAAGCGATTACTCTTTTCTAAAAACTAGCCCGAAGGCCCTTTGGAAATCGAGGTTTCCTTTCTTGTTGAAATGTGAAAACATTTTAAACCCTTTGGGAATACATAGTCCCCATATATTTTTGAAGAAATAAACTTCAAACTTTACTCTTTACTGAACTCAAAACTTAAGTCTTAAAACAAAGTTAAAACATTTGTAAAAGAATATTGGAAAACTTTATGAACTTCTCTTAACTTGACTCTTGACTCCTCTTGACTTGACTCTTAACTTTTGTTGAATTGAATTTATGGATTCAAGGATCGTGATTTGTGATAGGAAAGATCTCATTATGTTTAGGAATAAATTAGATAGCTAAACATGAGAAAAGATTAAAAAAATCACTATTTAAGGGTGGATTCGCGACGCGGAGAAGCATTTATATTTTTGTTTCGAAAACAACTTTTGTGGCAGAACGGTCCGTGACTGCTCTACGACTCGAAACCATTTTTCCCAAATCTGGGGAGCAGGTCCACGACGTGGAGGCACTTCCCAGATTTGTCCGACAAAATTTCTTCTTCGTTTTTCAACTCAAAACCCTCTAAACTTCGACGGTTCTTTTCCCAAACACTTAGGACCATTTACATCCTCAATATATGATAGATTCAAACCGAAATTACACCCAGAAACATGAATCAAACCCCAAGAAACTTCAACAAAACAACCTACAAGAATTCAAACAAATTTCATCAATAACTCAAAGGATTTACTTTCAAATCAAACATATTTCGCTAAATTGAATCATGATTGGTGCGTGGGTGAACTAACCCAATGCTATGTGACATCACATACCTTGTAGGGATCACCCCAAAGGAAATCCACGAGCTAAACTCGACGAAATCGACGAATCTTGAACGTTCTTCTTCTTTCTCCTCTTTTCTCCTCTTTTCCAAGCTCTAGCGTAAAATTCACTTTTCTAACTGACTAAAATCTGACTTTACCCCCAATTAAACTTCTAAAAACAAATTAGAATAATTAGGTAAGGAAAAGACTAATTTACCCTTCCAAAATCTGGATTGGACTTTTCTTATTCCAACATCCCAACTTCCAAAGGGCATAACTCACTCATATGAACTCGGAATCGCGCAAACTCGACTGCGTTGGAAAGATCATTCCAAGAGATTTCCTACCATATCTGGAAGTACCTCCAACTCATCCTGAGCTAGAAGTTATGGCCATTTGAAGTTGACCAAAAACTCAACTTTTCCTAACTTAACAAATTTCCAGATTTTCATTATTTCCAAAAATGACTACTTCCAGTTCTAAGCTTCTTCCTAGCTATTTCAAATTGCGAGATGTTACACTTGAAAACTTCTCTTTCTAGGGTAAATTTATGAACTAAGGAGGTGAACTACATATTTGGGAGGCTTTTTAAAAGACCCAGAAGCCTACGCGGAAATCGCCTCAGGCGCGTAGCCAATCTGTGCAGGAAGGCAGTAGCTGCTTCCTCACCGCGCGCGGAAAATGTCTCGGCCACGTGGCAAGATAATGTCTAGTAAAATAAGCATAACTTTTTACTTCAAACTCCAATTGATGGAAATTTGGTAGCGTTGGAAAGAAGGCTCAAATACCTTTGATTTGATATGTTATGGGCCACACAACTCTTTATATTCTAAGAGATATGGTCATTTGAAGTTGACCCAAGTAGAATCTTACATCAAACTTAATTGGTATGGAAGCTTTCAACTCAACTTTGTGCAAGGGGATTGTAGTGACCTTAATTTATATCCAAATTCATTCCTACACTAAAGAATTGAGCTTTACACATATGGAAAATTTAAGAATAACCTGATACGACCTTAAATGTAAATGAAGAATAGTTCGAGTTTTAACTTATAAATTTTTGCGGTGTTCCAGGTTGTTACCTTCGATTTGGAGGGATTTTCTATGTTAAATTTGGTGTTCTTTATTTTTGGGTTTACGTCTCTTTATCATAACAAGATTATTATATAATTCAATTTCAAACTGATGTACAAATGAACTGAAAGAACTTCATATTCATAGAAGAACATAAACAACTTGCAAAGATACTTATGAGTTGATTGTAGAAAGCTGCTTATTAAAACCTACTTGTAAAGTTGCTTAGAAAAATATATTTACAACCTTACTTGTATGCTATTTATAGAAACCTGCTTACAAAGCTACTTATAAGCTGCTCGGGGAGTAATAAATGAATACCCACAATTTGATTGTACTTATAACAAATTTTTCATTTTTACCTTTCTCTTTTATTTCATCATACAAAATGAGACATCTTATTTTTTTAATATATATAATAGAGAATCCTAGGCATGCCTACGTGGCACCCTTTGAATTCAGGAATTTACTTTTATATATATTTTCCTTCGTACTTCTATGTTTTTTACCTCTAACCCGCTTCTTCAACTCTTGTATCTCTTCAAACTGTTGTATTCCTTCGGTTGCGTCTCTTCAGGAACTACCTATAAAACTAGGCAAATCATGCCACTTGTTGTATTTTCTTCTTTGTGACAACACTATTTTTTACCTTTAAATTCAATTTTTCAACTCCTCTGTCGCTTCAGACTATTGTATCCCTTCGATTGCGCCGCTTCAGGAACTACCTATAAAAACTAGACAAATCATATCCGTTGTTGTATCTTTTTCTTCGTAACAAATTTCATCTCTAATTTCTGTGGAACTTTTTCAGTTCCTTAGAAGTCTACTTTGGGTCTTCACCAAAAAAATATGGCCACAAAGTTGCTTTAAAAAATATAGTATGAAATATAGAATATGTACTAAATTGGGTATTAAGAAGAAGAACAAAAAACTGTAGAAAATTTGCGGTTTAAAAATGTGAGAGAACTCCTCTATTTATAGCCAACAAAGGGTAGTATGAACAAGTGCTTATTGTGCCTTATCAAAAAAGTCATAACCTTCGGAAAAGTCACAACCCTTAGGAGGAGGAGGAGAGAAAATTTGTAGCTTAAAAATGTGAGGGAACTTCTCTAGTTATAACTAACAAAGATAGTATGGACATATGATTATTGTTCCTTATCAGAAAAGGCACAAACTGTTCAGAAAAGTTACTACCCTTCAGAAAGGTCACAACTTATCCAAAATGTCAAAACTTATTAGAAAAGTCACAACCCTTTGAAAAGATAACAACTCATCAGAGAAATCATAACTTTTTGAAAAAGTCACAACTCTTTATAAAAGTCTCAACCCTTTAAAATGAAAAGATGTATGTTTTTAATAAATTTTAAAATTTAAATATTTGAATAAATGTAATGTAATATAAAATATAAAAGATATACTAATTGGATGTTTTAAGTTAGGGATATTATAATAATTTAACATTCAAGTTAGAGAGTTCATGCTTTTAAGGTAATATAGATAGAAGATATATATATATATATATATATATATATATTATCACGTATTTTTCACATATTGCTTCTTACCTTTCACATTCTTTATTCAGAAACGTTTAAATGTTTCAGTTACTACATTTCTATTCTTTGTTAATGGTTAATACATGAAAAGGTTAGGGAGTCTCAATTATTAAAACTATTGCTACTTGTGACCTTTATTGATTCTCCTATAATTATTTTTATTTCCTATATATTTCCCAAGTGATGCCTTTCAGAATATCAAACACGTGACTTGGTTTGTTCATAATTCTTTAGCTGTTCTTTTTTTCTTCAAAAGTAATGTATTACAAAATATTTTTAGTTTTTTAAATATGATTTAAAAAGTTCTTAAAACCTTAATGAGACCATTTTATGATTTACTAGCTCTAGAATAATCAAGGAACACACATTTGAGAATACGAGGATTTGATATATTTCATATGATAAATTTGTTAAAAAGGCATATTTAGGGGTGTTTATGGATAATGACGCAAGGAAAACTAGCTCCTATTGGCTAAAGAATGAATAATACGTCATCAAATTGAGTATCTTATACTTTGCATGCACATGTACCAAACAATAGAAAGTGATAATCGACTAATGTATGAAAAATCATTCAATATTAAGAATATCAAATAATAAGTATTATAATTGAAAATATGTTAAAGATAAAATTCATTAAAAATTTTTTTTTTACAATCTTTCAAGTTCTTAATATATGTGACATTATCAAATTTCTAATATGCAAATATTAAAAAAATTATCATTCATAATCTTAATGAGATTATGAATTACCGCGCTTTACTCGGCTGAAATATATACTTCACAAAAACACCCACGTAACTATATAACACACCCATCTCTTTCAATCTCCAGACCAAAATCCAAGAAAATCATTACTCCTTACAAGTATTTCAGCAACCCCATTTAACAAATTTTAAGAACAGATATCCCAGTAATTTTTTCCAGCCACAAGAAAAAAGAATATAATGGGTGAATGGCTATTAATGCCCCTTCAAATTTCTTGCAAAATTGAGCTATGGAGGCTCTCTAAAGAAAGTATTAGGCATAAAAATGGTTTCTTTAACCTTATAGAGGCTACAATAGAATTTACAGAGAAACAATGAGTGTTCAATCTGATTTTCAAGAAAAGGTATCTGCTTGTTTCAGACCTTGGCAACGTTCTTTCCAGTTTTGGGTTCGTGCAGTAGATATATATACTGGTTATAAGGTACCCTCTTCATTTTTTTTCTCAAGTTTTGATTTTGTTAGTGGAACTGATTCATTTTTAATGTGATATCTATCAATCCCATTTTCCCCAAATTTTAGTAAACAGTGGCACTGAATTGAGTTCTATTTTCTCATTTCCATTTCCCATACCCCACTTTGTAAAAAAAAAAAAAAAAAAAAATAATAATTTACCTTTTTTAGTATGTACATCTACATACCTCAACTCGTGTCCATTGTATCAGTTGAGCAATCAAAATTACAAAATTATCGTCTAGACACTTATAAAATTTTGTGGCATGCGGTGTCGGATGTCGATGAGACACAGGAGACTGGGAGAGACGAGTTGGAGTGTTGAGTTGACCGTTGAAACCAAAGTTGAGGTGTCTAGATATGTTTATTTGTCAACTAAGGCCAAGTTTAAGTGTCTGTTTACGTATTATGCCTAAATTTTTTTATAATTTGAAGAATTTTAGGATAGATATACAAAATAATAATAAATTCTACAAATTAGATGGTCTAATTTCATAATTGTTACATCTATGATTAATGTAGAAGAGTGAATTTGGGAATGGACTATTCTGTTGTTTTCTTAAAATCTTTATTTTTTTTTTGTTAATTTCTCTTTGTGATATGAACGAGGCGTTTGTTGGTTCATTGGCTCATTGAAGTAAATTTTAGATTTTAATTGCACTTTGTTAGGTGTTTCAATTAAGAGTTGGCTTTGAAAAGAATGTGCAAAAACAAGAAGCAATGTGGGAGAGGCAGCATGAGGTTGCAGCTGAGAAGATATATAATATGTGCTCTGACCTTGGTGGGTTCTTCCTAAAGGTATAATCCATAACCAGCTTCCCATTTTTCGTTTCCTAATATAGAATTGATTCAATCTCAAACAACTATCGTTGTTTATTACAACAACAAGTGGAGTGTGGAGTGTGGAGAGGGTAGGATGTAGAAAGACCTTATCCCTTCCTTTTAGGTTTGTTTCCGATAGAGCCTCAGCTCAAAGGAAGTAATCAAAAGGCGTAAAAGAAAGAGAAAGAATTCATGGTAGAAACAACCCAAACAAGCTGTTAAGTGTTAATGGTCCATTGTTTATTAACTCTACAAGGAAAAGATTCCTGCATTTAGTGTTTTCTTTTATAATAAATTTGATTAAGTTTATGCGGTTATATTGGAATATGTGCGCTAGTCTGTGTTGGCTGCAGCATGCACTACTGTGCTCTATTTATCATAATGCTCATGAGATTGTTGTATTGCTTCCATAGTTTAACCTCAGGGATTTGGTCTAGTGGTAAGAGGTGTGGCGCACCCATGATGTGTGGTTTAGGCGCACGTCACGGGTTCCAACCCTGCCGCAAGCAAATTCCTGTTATGTAAATGGAAGGGGGTAGAGGGGCGGACTCATAATCCACTGAGTTTCGAACCATGGACCATTAGCTCATGGGAAGTTCTCTGTTATTAGAAAAAAGAATGATCAAGAGGGTTTAAGTTCTGGCTTCACAACTCATAATTCATCTTAAGATATGGTTTGAGAGTGAGATCTAATTATGTGGATGGTGATGGTAATATTAATATTAATATTAATATTAGGTTGCTCAACTAATTGGGAAGCCAGACTTGGCCCCTGCTGCATGGGTGAGAAGGTTAGTTACTCTATGTGATCAAGCGCCTGCTACACCGTACAATGTGATCAGGGCTGTGCTGGAGAAGGAATTAGATCAGAATCTTGATGAATTGTTTGAAAGTTTCGATGTCGATCCTCTCGGTTCTGCTTCTATTGCACAGGTAACTGTTAAGCTTGATCTAAAGCATTACTAAAGCTCATTGTAGAGCGACAAAAATTTCTTCAAACGTTGACTAGAAACTTCATGTTGTTCAAACAGTTGTTAAAAATATCGACCTTGCAGATAGTAAATACATTTAGATTTGTTGAAGTGTGTGACTATCATATCTAAAAGTCTAAGTTATTACAGGGGTGACACATTTATTTATTTATTTTAGGTCTGCAAAATTTTCACTCGAATTCGGACCAACTCTTTTTTCATGGGCTTTTACCTGGAAATTAATTTCCACTAATAGGTTGTGGAACATAATAGGCACGTAACAGACACAACAGCACCCTATTTCCAGCAATAATGGCAAAAACATTGCCACTTACATGTTAGGCAAGGGAAACTGCCTAAGATATACCGAACAAGTTTTTCAATCTTAGCTGTGGCTGATATATTATAATGTCTAACAATCTCTAGTACATTCTTAATTTTTATGGCTTATGTAGGGACTTAGCCCTATCTCAACAACAACAGTAGCTTTTGTTGGCAATGAAGGATATATATTTCAAAATTTTTTTTTGTATATTTTACATGTGGCATTGTATGGAAATGTGGCTCCTTGCATGAATCCTTTTTGTTAAGTGCAAAATTTGTTCATAGCTAACATGCAAGTGATGACAAGTACAACCATGATCATGACTCATGATGATGAAGATGAGAAATATACCAATAAAAAAAATGAATAATGAGCCATTTTTAAATCTCTATATATATAGCATGCCACAAAATATATGCTAGTACTTCTTTTCAATAAAGTTCAACCAGTAGACTATACACTGATACTTTCTTTCTTTTCCTAACTTGCTAATTTCTTTAATCAAGTTTTGTTGTTCTTGCTCCTTCTAACAAGATGGAGGTTTGTTTAATCCTGAGGAAACTTTCAGCTGAAATAGTTTCTTAGGACATCGTCTAGCACTACTCAAGCTGTGTGTGTATCTGTTCATAAATGAATAAATATTCATTTTCTATTGTTCTCCTTACTTGTCAACAGCTTTAACCTTAAAACCAGTGTGATACATGGCTTTGAAGGCCAAATGATTTGGATCTGTAAGGCAGTTTAAAGTCAGATAAATGATTATTTCTAAATGTCATATCTTTGAGCTGTATTCTAGTTATACAGAGGAATTAATATTACTTTGATCCTAAGTGGTTCAACTTGTGTTTTCTCTACTTGGAATTAGGTTCATAGAGCGAGACTCAAAGGTGACAAAAAAGATGTTGTTGTCAAGGTAAGAGAAATTGACTCATAACTTGGCAGTTTTTTGTGATCATTAGGTTCTAAAATTGTTGTCTGCTCAAGGTGCAACACCCTGGGGTCCAAGAGCTGATGATGACCGATATCCACAACTTGCAAGCTTTTGCACTATACTTGCAGAAGATAGATATAAAATTCGATATATACTCTTTGACAAAGGAAATTGAGAAACAGGTGCATGAAATTTCTGTATATGCATTATTTGAGAAACAGGCCAGAAGAAGGTAAAACATAATTTCATTAAATAACAGCACCAAGGAGGTGCATGTTACAAATATTTACATCAATATTCAGTTGTTCCTAGTTTCTATCTTGGGAACTAATAAATTGTATCAAGTGACTAGGAGGGACCTCTATTTTCCATAATTCTTTCCTGATGTGATCTTCATTACCTTTTCCAATAAGAGCTTGTTATTTTCCTTATCGTTTCTAGTGATAGCCTTAAAAGTTAAAACCTGCCTTAATGAGTAAGACTCAAATTCTGGGTACGAATTTCTAATATGTGTCCTAATTTACAGCCATGTGTTTTCTGTGAACTTCTTTGACAACCAGATGTTCGTGACTCCATATTTAGCATTAATGATGTTTTCCCTTGAAACATATTAATCTAGAGCATACCTACCTTTCTCATGCGCGGAACTAGTAGCCCGCATGCGGGTTTGGCCGAACCCAATAGATTGTCTCAAATAGTGTATTTGTGTTAATAAATTCATTAAATAGTTACAAATATTAAATTTAGAACCAAGTTATTATCACTTCAAATCGTCATTGTGGAATTCAGAACGCATATAGTTGAAATCCTAGCTTCGACTGTGTCATTCATTGTCATTCAAATAATACATGTATTGTGAATTTCCATATTTCCCACCCATTATCCTGCTCTACTTTTGTCATAATTATTTTCTCCCCTCTATGAGATGAAATTTCTTATGCCGCCCACATCCACCCCATAAGAAGTTAAAATGCAATCATCAATAGTTGTTTCTCCACCTTGTGTAGGATGGGGAGAAAGGACATGGGTAGGTGTTCCTATACACTATCTATCAAGGTAAAAGATATTGTTTCTTCCATGGAAGCATTCTTTTCCCAAATTTATAACTTATTGCTTGCCACACAGTAGCAGTTTTGCATTTTGCCTCCAGAGGCCAGCCAAATTAGGTGGAAGGAAATGTGGCTATGTTGCATTGCTGAATATTTTCTGACACCTGAAAATTTCCTACTTCATTCACTGGATATAAACATCATTTTTTTCTCTTCTAAGATAACTTTTGTATGAAAGATGGCTCTTCGTAGCCATTGTAGATTTCTGTTCATATAAATATTGAGGAAATACTTTGGTACAGTAATACCAAATGCTTCATGCAATGTAAGTCTGCTTTATAGGTAGTTTCAATTAGCTGGATGGTGCATTATGATCTGTATTGATGGTATGATCACGAATTACTTTGATGATATCTGTTGTTTGTCACAAATGTCCTTAAAGACAACTCGTCTCAGTTGTTTGCTCATGGCGTGAAATGCAACTTGGTATTTGCCTTGTCATCTCCTATTTCAGCTTAGATTAAGTACAACATTGATTTTGCTTATCCTCTTGCTTTAACAAACTGGTTTCACTTATTACATATTAGATCGGATATGAATTCAACTTTTTGAGAGAGGCTGATGCAATGAATAGGATTCGGCGCTTTCTCTACGAAAATAACAAAAAGTCCCCAGTTATGGTTCCACAGGTGATTCGAGATATTGTTACAAGGTGAGCTCTCTGTGGAATATTTGACTAGTTGATGTTTTCATATCTAAATATTGGTAGATTTGATCTTCAACGGACATTTGAGATGTCCTGCTGTAATGAGGTGGATCAAGAGATTGTTTGAAACTGATTATGCATTACTGTAACTGTTTTGCTTCGTAAGATGCTTCTCTGTTATTTGTTCAATAATCTTGCATGTCCTTTTGTTCTTATTGTCGCAACTCACAAGGTTCATATGTTAGCTCAAGCCACTGTAAAACTTCCGATGAGTGTGCTGTCTCACATCTTGTTTGCTTTCATCATTCCAACAACATACAGATGTTCGCTAGGTTCATTAACTTTTCGATTAGTTTGTTTCTACTCTCTGTTGGATATATGAACTTTACAGCTTGAGCGTAACTTTCTTTTCAGATTACCTTAATAATCCATTCTTTCCTTAATATTTTTAAAAGGAGGGTCCTAGTGATGGAATATATTGATGGAACCCCAATTCTGAAGCTGGGAGATGAAATGGCAAAGAGAGGAATCAGTCCAGATGGTAAAATTGCAGCAGTAGCAAGGCAGTAAGAACCTATATTTCTCAGAGTGAATTTGGCTTCTAAATTAGTTTAGGTTACTGTCTCTGGCATATTTGTTATCTCTGCTAAATTAAACTGATAACATTGGCTATAGCGGATGCAATATTTAACTTATGAATGCAATTTAAGCAAATAAAGATATGCGTTGAGTGAAACTAACGCAATATTCCATATAGAACCCGAAAACCTTGTTAAACACTTCTAACACCAGATTAATTCAGGAAATCTGGCCTAAATTTAGTTAAACCCCACAATCTCGTGTATAGAAATGAATTACCTTGTGAAAATCAGGAGTTGTTCAAAAAACAAAGGAGAAGATATTCCTTTCTCAGTAATCTGAAAATGATCATCAAAGCACACTGAAGAATCCCTTTAGGGTGGCTACGAATCTGTATATTTGGGATCATTATAAAAGTATCAAGATTGTCCCGAAAAAATCTAGGTGGGACATTCTGCCTAGGATTGACACAGATTTGTGCTAGGTTGGCAGCACACTTTCTTCATTTTGTGGCAGAGTGGCGCCAAGTTCAGCATTATTTTTTCTGCATCGCGGTAGTGCAGATTTGCGCCAAGCTCCATACCTAGGCTCTAACTTTGGCTCCAGATCATCTTCCAACTTAGTCACAAGCACGTTAAAATGTCTATAAGGCATCTCCAAGATTTTTTAGCTCATTTTCCACGCGCTCTTACGTTGGAGTGCTCTCTCAAATGCTATCATAAAATTAACCCAAAAAAACTGGTTTCCAAATTATTCTTAAGTTAGGATAAATTATGATAATCGCAAGCCTTGTTCTTGGTGATTACATCACAGTTGTCACTTATCTCATGAAAGATTCCATTTTACACCTCTACTGACTTGTTTGAGATGAGATTCTTTGACATCTCCCTTCAACACCAGAAGAAGTTTTGACGATGGCTCACCACATACCTTTAGAAGAACATAAAGTATATTATCAAATGCTACATTGCTTGAGATGTTGATTGTATTAAAATGTTCCAGCACACAAACTTGCTTGACCTTTCGAAGTTCTCAGCTTTTAGCCATGTTAACCGAAAGAGTTAGTTTGGTCCTTGTGGGGTCAAACCCAATGGATGAAAATTCCATGTGCCAATTTACTTGGCTAGGAATTGACAAGATTCAAAATGAATTAATGTGAAGATTTGGTAGGAAGATAATTCTTTTTTGGTTTTTTTTTTTTTGATAAGGTAACTTTATATTCACATCAAAACTCATCAGCAAAGCCTGATGAGGTGGGATTTACAGCCCCCAGGGGGTAATTTCAAAAGCCAAAAATCAGCCAAAACTTTACAATTGAGCTTTAAAATCCACTAAGCTATCTACCTCCCCCACCAAATCCTGTTTACACCAAAAATACAGCAAGATAATTCTTTTTTGGTACAAAATGAAAGGTCAAGACTCAAGATAGTAACTTTGTAGGTGAAATTTAGGTAAATCATAAAATGGTTTCACATATTAAACCTTGACATTTTGACACATAGTGATGTCATGAATGACATCAATAGGAATAATTCATTCCTATAAATAGATAACTCTTAATTCATTTATAAGACACCTCTAACTTGTCTTCTCATCTTCTAAGGCATTTGATTTTCTTTCTCTCTTTTAGTATTTCACTTGTATTCTTTTGGAGTGAAATAAATATTGGTGTCGTGGTTCTCTGGTGGACGTAGGATCATTCTGATCCGAACCACGTTAACTATTGTTTTTCTTCCTTGTTTTTTATTTTCACGTTTCCGCTAACAATTGGTATCATAGCCAAGGTTCTATCTGAGTATGCTCAGCACAGTCTGAACTTCCACATTAAAAAAGAATTACTTTGGTTTTCTGTATTTCCAAATACTTTGTAGTAGAAGAGGAAGAACAAGTAACGATGAGTTCCTTGAAGTTTGAAATTGATAGATTTAGTGGGTGCAACAACTTCAATATCTGGAAGATCCAGATGATGGTGTTACTGTGGAGGAAAGGTTCAATCCATGCTATTGACGGAAAGTACCCCGATAACACATCGGATTCCGACAAGAAGAAGATTGAAGGAGATGCATTGAGTGTAATCCAACTGTCCCTTGCACCTAACGTGCTTTGTGAAGTGAGTACAAGTACCCAGTGTTATCAAAGGCACGCTTAAGCCCAGAAGTGAGGCTCAAAATGTGTTGAGCGCTTCGCCTCGCTTTATGTGCGCTTCAGTGTAGTCATCAAGGCTTTAAGACAAACTTTTCCTTGCCAATGAGCCTCTTATGAAGAATTGACACTAAACAATTGATATTTCACTTTATAATAAAAAAATACAATTTCATTGGCCATATATTTGTCATTCATGTTTATAATTATTAGTCTTGGACTAATCATATATATTTGTTTTTTTTTTCTCCCTTTGCGCCTTTTTTCATTAAAGCCCACACTTTATTTGCGCTTAAAGCCCCCCACTGACCTTAGAGCTTTTTTGTGCTTTTCACCTTTGATAACACTGCAAGTACCGAGGAGACGGGCAAACAATTATGGGAAAGGCTTGAAGGGCTTTACCTGGACCGGTCGGTGACAACAAGGATGTTGTTACAACAACATCATCACACATTTAAGATGGAGTCAAGTACTTTGTTGCAGGACCATCTAGATGCGTTCAATAAATTTGTGATGGACTTACAGACTACTAGAATTAAAAAGGATGAGGAGATGCTTACATGTGCTTTGCTATTTTCATTGACTTCAAAGCAAGGAACCTATCACTTTTGAGCAAGTGCGGCAAGTACTAAACTCTTGTGATGTGTGGAGGCATTTTGAAAGAGACAAAGGTGACGAAGCTAGTGGGCTCTTTGTGAGAGGCCGTCCTAGCCATCAGGGAAGGAGCAAATCAAAGTATAGTTCAAAGTCTCGTATGAACAAGAAAAATGCAGAGTGTTGGGGTTGTCACAAGAAGGGGCACTTTGAACGAGATTGCCCTATGTCAAATTTCATAGAATTCATCGTTACTTGTTCTTCTTCTACTACAAAGTATTTGGAAATACATAAAATCAAAGTAATTCTTTTCTGATGTGTGGAAGTTCATGTACCATTTGTTAACGGAAACGTGAAAATAAAGAACAAGGAAGACTAACAATATTTAATGTGGTTTGGATTAGAATGATCCTATGTCCACCAGAGAGCAACTGCACTAATATTTATTTCACTCCAAAAGAATACAAGTGAAATATCACAAGAGAGAAAGAAGATCAAATGCCTTAGAAGATAAGAAGGCAAGAATTAAGAGCTACCTATTTATAGGAATGAATTCTTTTTATTGATGTCATTCATGACATCACTATGTGTCAAAATGTCAAGGTTTAATATGTGAAACCATTTTATGGTTTACCTAAATTTCACCTACAAAGTTACTATCTTGACCTTTTATTTTGTACTAATAAAGTATTATCTTCCTACCAAATCTTCACATTAATTCATCTTGAATCTTATCAATTTCTAGCCAATTAAATTGACACATGGAATTTTCTTCCATTGGGTTTGACCCCACAAGGACCAACCAACTCTTTCAAAAAGGTTCTTGAGAGATTCAATATGCATATGAGCAAGCCTGTAAGTAAAACATTAGCTTCTCATTTCAAGCTTTCAGAGTTACAAATGCCTCGATCTATGGATGAGATGGAGCATATGTCAAAGGTTCCTTATGCTAGCACAGTTGGCAGCATTATGTATGCTATGGTGTGCACACATCCAGATATTGCTCAATCAGTATGACAAATCCAGGAAACAAGCATTGGGAAGCTGTCAAGTGGATATTGAGATATCTCAAAGGAACTTCTGATGTCGGCCTAACCTTTTGGAAAAGTGAAGGTATTTCAGTTCTCGGTTATGTAGATTCTGACAATGCAGGGGATCTTGATAGAAGGAGGTCCACAACTGGATACATCTTTACTTTCGTTGGTAGTGTCGTTAGTTAGAAATCGGCTTTACAGTCGATTGTCAGTTTGTCTACAACAGAGGCAGAATATATGGCAGCAACAGAGGCAGTGAAAGAAGTTATCTGGTTGAAAGGTTTTGTGGCAAAATTGAGTTTGGTTTAGCTGGAATCAACTATAAGATGTGATAGTCAAAGTGTTATTCATTTGATTAAAAATCAAAGATTTCATGAGCGCACCAAACAAATTGATGTCAGATTCCATTTCATTCGTGATGTCGTTGAACAAGGAACTATCAACTATCAAGGTTGAGAAGGTTATCACAGACTATAACGCTTTAGACATGTTAACCAAGATAGTCCCGCTTTCCAAGTTTGCACACTGCAAGGACTTGGCGGGAATATGCATCAACTGATGCAACCCTAGGAGAACAATTGCTAGATTGAGCTAGTGTCTATACAAAGGTTTGATTCTTCTTGTTTCTTACAACGGTATGTCCCAGTAAACTTAGAAGTTTTGGCCGGAATTGTTCATACGCATGCTTGGAACGCAAACCAAACTGGAGATTGAAAGAGTTGGTTTGGTCCTTGTGGGGTCAAACCCAATGGATATGAAAATTCCATGTGCCAATTTACTTGGCTAGGAATTTACAAGATTTAAGATGAATTAATGTGAAGATTTGGCAGGAAGATAATTCTTTATTGGTACAAAATAAAAGGTCAAGATAGTAACTTTGTAGGTGAATTTAGGTAAACCATAAAATGGTTTCACATATTAAACCTTGACATTTTGACACATAGTGATGTCATGGATGACATCAATAGGAAGAATTCATTCCTATAAATAGGTAGCTCATAATTCATTTGTAAGACACCTCTGTCTTGCCTTCTCATCTTCTAAGGCATTTAGTATTCTTTCTCTCTTATAGTATTTCACTTGTATTCTTTTGGAGTGAAATATATATTGATGCGGTTGTTCTCTGGTGGACGTAGGATAATATCGTTGCTCTTCCGTGTTCTTTATTTTCACGTTTCCGCTAACATTAACTGTTGCAATTTCTCAGGAAAGGAGCTCCCTTATTTTTCAGTAATACTTCATAATGCAGAACTCTGTTATTCCTTTTCAAAGAATTTGGGAATTGAGAAGTCCTTTTTCTCTTAATATGACTCTTTCAATTATGTTATTTCTACACATATTCTCTATCCCCGTACTGTTATTTACTATTTATAAAGTTAGTAGTTTCCAATTGTTTGTAGTATCATTTCAACCTCATTCTGTTTCAGCGTGAGAATATCGTAAACTGGGGTACTATTCTCTTATTTGCTACTTCTACATGCAGGAACATTCTTAAAAGTTTGTCCCTAGCTTATGGACAAATGATACTCAGGAGTGGTTTCTTTCATGCAGATCCTCATCCAGGGAATATTCTAATCTGCAAAGGTGCTGAGGCAAGTACGCATCTTTTCGTTTTCTTCTTTCAATCAGGTTCTCAGTTATCATATATAATTGTTCTTGTTCAGAGTTCTGACAAGGATCATGACATTCTTTTCTTATTAAGGTTGCATTGCTGGACTATGGACAAGTTAAGGATCTTCCCGAAAATCTCAGGCTTGGATATGCTAATCTTATTCTTGCTATTGCTGATGGCGATGCTACTAGGGCCAGAGAAAGTTTTAAGTGAGAAATTTTCTGATTAATCTCTTGTTATAAATTCAAGAATATTTTTCTTCCTGACGAAGCAAAATGATGCAAAATACTAATGGAAGAACTCAAAAGCTTCAAATAACAAATGTTCTTCCAACAAAGAAAACAATCATGATAAACAGCAAAGGAAATAGTAGTAGTTTATGTTCTAGTTATTCAAGTGTTGTGAATGGAAAATGGAGTCGACTTCATGGAGCCAACTAACTACTCTTGGCACTGATAACAAAGATGGAAATGATTTTGTTTTTACTCTAGTACAAAATTAAAGTTGTTGCCATAATTATATTCTTTTAGTACTGATATGTTTCCAGTCTTTGAACTTCTCACTTTGAATTAAAGGGAGCTTGGCATAGACACCCTAAGCAAATGTGAGGATGAGCAGAAAGAAATGCTTAAATTGGCACGAGGGATGTTTGACACAAAATTACCACCTGGTGTAAAGATGCTGCAACCTTTCTCGGAAGAATCTTCAGTCAAAAAAATTGCAGTTGAGGTACACGGTACCTCCTCTCTCAACTTATGGTATTTTACCAATTCCCAATGTTAAATCATGTTTAGCAAGGGTTGCATTTACCATTCAAGAATCTAATGATCTTTTCCACATGATACTACCTTCCACATTAAGGTCCATCAGTTTGATTAGTGATGGATATTGAAGACAAGAGTTGACACAGCTATATTTTGATAACCCTGACTAAAGAATTTGAACTTGTATCAGTCGTCGGGTCTTTGTTGATGCTTTGTTAATAAGGAACTAGAGAATTAGTGAAGAGAGTATAGAGAAGAGTTTATCTTTTCTGAAGGTGATCATAATTTTGGGACAATGCAAAAGGAGTTCTCTTCCATTTAAAGTTAATAACTTGCTTAGGATGGCATTGGGAGGATGAATTGATTTCGAGAAGTAAATCTTAGCACTTAGCAGAACAATATTCATTGCTGAACTCTATGTTGACATAATTACCTGAAATTCCTCTTTATTTAGAGCTTCGGCTCAAAAGCGTGAACGCCGCAGAAAAAGATAACGTGGGGTGAAACAACCTCTGATGGGAAGTTATAACAGATTCTTTGCATTTTGTTATAAGGACATGTAAATTGAAAAAATGAGCTGTTTGGTTCAAGTGTTGGTTGGAGTATATTGTAATCAATAGAGATAGAAGGCCACATAGTTCGTGGTCATTCAAATAAACTTAGCAGACTGTTGATCTATTGCCTCAATAGACAGATCTGTGTCTCTGGGCTATGTTGCTTGGACACTTCAAAAATGGCACCAGGTGAATAGTCTATTTTTAGAGGATCCGACACGGGTGCAGCAACATTTTTGAAAAGTCCGAACAATAGAGTCTCTATGTCTTTCAACCATCTAAATCAATATAGTAACTACTTTCACATTTTGCACCTGCGCTTAAAATGCAACTACACAAATCATTATTCTAGACAAATTCTTATAAGCTTCTAGAACAAATTCTGCGGAAAGGCAACTAAAATAATGAAGTTGAAGCCATGGCCTATTGACAAATACTTATAGCTACCATGATTAAGCTTCAAAGGAAAACATACAACAAATACTAAGTACTCAAAAGACATTGTTGCACATGTTTACACTTTGATTGCTATACATACACTAGACATGCTACTAATCTAGTATTCCATAATCTTTATGATAATGGAGAAATGTTTAGCCAAGAATCATGAAAGAGAAAAACCTTTTGACATCGGTCAGCAAAGGCTGAGTAACTTTTTATTGTTTCCATTAGAATTATTGTCTGTTGAATGATTGTGGTGCTCTATAAAGAAGAAAAGAGGAAGGCCACATCATGTCGAAATTGGAAGTCTTTCACTTGAGATGCAAATGCAATTATATCCAACCGTCATGAGAATGACTCTGGATCATTCTGAATGTCAGTCTCTTAAATTTTTTGAAAATCTAGCTCAATTAGGTCCCATAAAATCTGGATTTTAGCTTCTGTGACTTAAAAGTGGTCTGTTTTGTCTCCACAAATGATAAGGTGTATATCATGCCTTCTAAGTTCTTTATGTCTCTTAGTACAGTGAGTGACGCCTTGTATCACCGGCCTTTCTTATTTGCTGATTAATTTTGTTAAATGTACTTGGTAAATATGAGTACCAAAGTCAAAATGTGAACACAATTCTATTTGATGTTAGGCTTTTCCAGAAGAACTTTTCTCTATTCTTCGAACTCTGCAAATACTGAGAGGGCTTAGTGTTGGTTTGGGAATAAGTCATTCATGTGCTGAACAGTGGAGACCTATTGCTGAGGAAGCTTTGTACAATGCTGGCAGATTGACAGGTTAGTCCTTAATACGACAACGCATTTTTTTGTCCAATTAAATAAGTCAATCTATCGGTAAGCAAGAACATATCGACTTCATTTTCGTGCCACATTATTATTATTTAATCATTTCTTCTGCGGCTGGCTGGAAAAGGAGTATGTAGTGAAACAGATGAGTATTCGAGTGCTAAAATCACTACGGGTCGGTTACTAGGTGCAATCTTGTTTGATGATTCATTAGCATCTATACAGCTCTAACAATGAGCCATAGCCATTATACATCTTATTCATTTCCGGGTTAAAGATCTAACGACGATGTGCAATTTTTACTTTTTTGTTTCAGATATAGATATGAAGCGATCACGTAGACATAGAACTAGAAGAAAGTCCGGAAAATAACAGCTAGCTAGTCAAGAGGAGCAAAGTATGAACGAAATCGGAGATAGTCATGTTGCTAATCTTTTGGAGAAAGCTTTTCACTCAATGGTTTGCATTTGTAGCATAGCTTTTCAAGGACAAGTGCAATTGATACCACAAAAACACTACATTCTTTGTATTGTTTTCTCTTCCTGTGGCCTTAGAACAATTTCTGTACAACATGGCCTGTAATCAATTGATAATTGGCAAAACAGGTAAAAAGAGATGCATTTTGATCATGTCATTACTTGGCCAAACACATACACAACCCCTCAAACTTGCCCTCATTTTTCATTTTGGCACTCCAACTTAGTCTTGTTTCATTTTAACCCTTAAATTTCATTTTTTCTGTACCATTTAAACACTAATACTAATTTTTATGATTTTTTTAAAATTTATGTTCTTCAATTGCAATTTTTTATTTTAAAAAAATAGACGTGTGTCTGTTAATTTTTGTAAAAAAATTAAACATTTGCGAATGAACATAAATTTTTTCAAACAATAATATTATTTTTTGAGATTTCTCTGTATTTTTGCATGAAAGTAAATTGACGAAAGTTCTTTGATTTTCTTTCTTAAGCATTCAATCAAAATTAAATAACACTACCTATTTATTATTTCTTATCATCTAGGCTATTTAAATTTAATGCAAATACTCACCTTTTATTTTTAATATAAATCAATATGAATAAAAAAACTCATCTTCAATACGAGTAAAAAAGACTCTTGTTCATTGCTAATAACACTACTAAAAATTGTTAAAACTCGATTGACTTTAATTTGTTGGATTGTCGGTGATTTTTAAGAAAGAAAACCAACACAATTTCGTCGGTTATTTTTCACATAAAAATACATAAAACTCTTAAAAAGAAATTATTATTTTTTAAAACAAATTATTTTTTGTTAATTTTTTTTTAACTAAAACTAACTGACACATGTCGATTTAAAAATAAGAAGTTGCAATTGAAGAATATATATAAAAATAAAGAAATCATAAAAATAGTATTTCGTGTTAAAAAGGTACATAATAAATGGAGTTTAAGGGTTAAAATGGAACAAGACTAAGTTGGAGTGCCAAAATGAAAAATGAGGGGAAGTTAGAGGGGTTGTATATGTGTTTGGCCTTTCTTTTTCTTACTATAAGGTCCTTTATTTTTAATGGTGGTGTTCAAACCAACTTATAAACTCTTTTCGGCCAATATCGTATTTGATTGGTTGGAACACATTACTTGTACACGCGGTGTATTTCTATTAGTTTGATTTGACTACGCATGGTATATTATTTTGACATGTGACATGATTTTGTCGTCTTCTTCATTTAACTTGGCATGACACGCCCATTTGACATGTAGCATTGAATTGGTCATCTAATTAAGATGATAATTTAGGCTTAGCAAAGTGGTTTCATTATTTGTAATTCTTATATAATTGATTAATTTATATTGTTAATCCACAATGTTTATTTTTTTTAAATTTATTTTGAATTTAATATGATCCGAATTTAATATATTAATTTATATATATATAGAGAGAGAGAGATGAAGAATTAAAAATAACGAGGGTAGAAAAGATTTTGCATAAAAAAGGGGGAGAATAATTATTTTTCAAGTTGAGGAGAATATTAAATTTTTAAATCAAAGTTTGTGGTGTAAATAAATTTCACCCTACCTTATCTATTATCTTACAGTCATTACTAATCTTACTTATATGAATTAATTGTAATTATTTTTTAAATGATTTAATAGCATAAACAGTTGTTTACACAAGTTCAAGCTGTATGCAAATTATATCCGATGACAATATTTAAACCAAAGCTAAACACCTCAACTATACATTAGAAATTCAATAAACAAAGATTACATCTTAAGACATAGATAACAATAAAAAAAAATCTTCTAATTGGTGTTTCACAATAAATAATTTGAGATGAATAAAATATTTAATTATCCTTATTAATTATGTTTTAAAAAACTAAATTGAGTACTAATATTTTATATAGTTATTACTATGATAATGATAATCAATATATATATATAAAGCTGGAAAAAAAAATGCTGATGTGGCATGCTTCATTGGCCTCTATTACTATTTATTTATTTTCTTAGAATTTTTTCTTTTATTTTTTGTTCAAATTTTTTTTTAAAAAACATTTACTCTTTTTCCTTATTATTAACAGTTACTCTCTTTCTTTACTATTAGCATTTTTACAAATACCTTTACTATCAAAATAAATTATGTAACGGCTAAGAACATAGTGGTGCATTTAGTATAATTATAACACGTAGTAATTTCTCCAATTAAATTTAGGACGTT